>JAANSN010000146.1:0-86616 GCA_036850665.1 Dicranocentrus wangi | reverse complement strand
ATGGTTGTAAGACAACCACTGAGCGAATAAAAACTCTCCTTATGCATTTGTGCACAGCACAGATTTGTTGGAGTCAAGATATTTTGGCCATCTCCACAATAAGCGTTCGCATCTTATATAATATTTTACTCTAGTAAGACAGCCAATACAAGGTATTTGCTGAGTTAGTATTTTTAAATGTTGCATGACCACTTTCCACTTGCCCAATTACACCGACTTTAACTCGCAAATTCATGTTCATGTTGCTCTAGGTCCAGCCACGAAAAGCAGCATGCATCTCATAGCCATCATCATCATCATCATGCATAATCAGCAAAGCTGGTCTGTAAAAGAGATTTAGTGAATTTTTCAGTTAGCGATGCATGCTCTCCTGGCATGCATCATTTTTACACAAGGGATACGGATGAGCACATGCAAAAAGTTGTGGAGTAGAAACCGGCATGGGTTTAAGTGCTCTTTTGGGTAGGTAGGTGACTAGGTAATTTCAGAAACGTCAGGCTGAGCTACGTAAGTGGGATCCAGATGAAAGATTAACCAGCTAGCAGCCACAAACATTCTAGATTTATAAACAGATCACTCTATCTGTGAAACACGAATAAGAGTGAATCCTGTTTGAGGATATTATTATGTATACAAAAACAAATCCAGAGATGCGCGTATTAAACAAAGACTGACTGGTTTATCAGGTCCCACAACATTGCGAGAATAAAACGATGATGTACTTACTTCGCATTTCTTAATAATCTGCAGACCAGACTTGAGTCATGCATAAAAATCCCGATTAAGAAAACATTTTGTATATATACGTACTTCCAATAGAAGAGCCAGAGTCTACTTCATGAATCATGTTTGGACATTTGGTTGCAGTGTGCATTCGTGTTATTTCGTGTAAAAAACTTTAGACTACTAACTACAATACAGAGGTATTCTAACAAGTAATAAGTGAGCACAACATACTGCATTTCTGAGTAAAGAGCAGAAGAGTTCAAAATCAAATTTTCGGGTTGTTTGTGTTTGGAATCTAGGCTGGAGTAAATGATATTTTTGGATGGCCTTTTAAAAATATTTGGTGCTGCAATATGGCAGCGTCAGTCTGAGCACAGCATAGAATTATCTTTCAAGCAAATTCAAATTTTACAGTGTCATCATTCCCCATCTACACCTGTTTTTTCTCACAACGTACGTTTGTGCACACATAGCACACACACACTTATGTTCCTTCACTGCCTAAAACCTATGAACTATGGCTTGGAGGGATATTGGTAAATCATACATTGGGTTCAAATGTTTTTACTTAATTACTTATTGGTTTAATAAATTTTTATTGTACCAGAAAAATACAAGAACTAAAGGAAAAGAAGCTTTAGGACTTGCTTCACACAAGAAGGTGATTACGCATAGGAATACAATCACATCTTTTTCATCCAATCTTTCCCACCCCCATAGTCAGGTACAGAAGTCTAATGATTTTAATAACGACTAAATTTCATTCTCCTGCCTTACATCCCTTTTTCCTTTTCAGTTTCTAAGTGTGAACCTGTTCAAATCCAGTTTCTAAACAATATGATTTCTCAGCAAAATATCTTACGATCAACTGAGATAGCTAATAATTATCCAGGTCTTTCTATCTTTCCTATTTTGTTCGTCTCTGTGTGTTTTGGGTAAACATATGAAGAGCAACATGCATCCTACATTTTATCTCATGAAGTAAAACAAAAACAGGTCGTATCAAGGTAAAACCATGTATATAGCCGTCATTTTTCTTGTAGTCGATGTCTGCATCCCCAATTGCTTATATTGATGTTGGAAAGTTCATCACAATAGCCAAGTAACTTACCAAGTAAATTGTCCATACATGGATAATGAATGAAATGGAAGGGAAGGAAGGATAAAAAAGGACCAGACATGAAGAGTTGCAAACTATACTACACTACAGCTGGTTCGTGAGATAATGATATGGTGCAACTCGACTGAAATAAACATCTACCTCTCATGGTGAAGTTGCGCCTTTTTCATCCATCCATATCCTACCTGTTCAATTCCACATAATATACCTTTCATATGAGCATTTAGCCGTGCGATAGTCCTACAAAACCTGTTAGAGGAAAAGTACCAAAGTACGCCATCATCATCATCAATACCATTTTACACAGAAATGGGAAATCCTCCTGGGATTTAAAACACCATATAAACCAACGTCGCAAAAAGCCAAGTATTGTGCAATTTTTTTACTCAAATTGTACGCACGCACACGTACATGCCATGAACAACCTAACACACATGTCACTTGCTCCTAGCTGAAGCTGTAGGTGATTTGGAATCGAGACGGAACAACAACAATTTAATAGTGATATACATATGGACATGGACAGTATTATGTGCCTGCATGGTGAAAAATATTATGAATGAGAATAATGAGCATGGAATGAATTATTTTTGTATACAATTTTGAATAAAATGATAAAATGGAGATTTTATTCACTTTCAGATTCTCGGGCTTACTTGGTCAACAATACCCATGGCATGGGTATATCGCAAAACGCAGATATGGACAGGACTGGAACTGAATTAATCTAGTATTGACTTTTCACCTTTATTTGATATTTGATTAAAAATCCCTTTTAGGGTAATATGCATAATTACGCAAGTCTACCAACATGGTTGAATTCATTTAGAATTAAATAGAGGTTACTCGCTGTCATATGTCTATTGTTGAACTGTAAACACTTTGATATCTATTTAGTTACCACCATTATCACGCAAAAATCAGTATGCACGCAAACAAACACATTACTCAGACATTTCCAATGGAATTGTATATAAACTACAGACGGACTATTTCCACGGACGAACAGCAGGAAGAGTATAAATACGAACCTAGGGTATACTATGAATAGTTAAATGAGATACTGGCCAGTAGTAGTCAAGATTAGCCGTCAGCAAAAAGTCAAGCACAATGAATGAGGAAAAGTCGTGAGATGGTAAAGTAGAAAATTGGATTAAAATTGTGTTGTCTCAGTGGCCAAGCAGGTAAAGGTAGAGTAGTGGGTAACTCTATAGGTACGATTTCTACAAGGTATGTATACCTACATTGATATTTCCAGTTGTTGAAAATAAAGTTGTGATTACGATACCCATGTACACACGCTTAACATCAACATCACTCACAAACCTACGTACACACTCCGGTACAACTGTTCTGGTTGGCTGGCCTATACTTCGTACTTCCAAAAACACAACGCTAGTCGTGGAAAACTAATTTTACCTTGGTATAACCCGAAGAACCTATTCAATTACCACGTCATTATCCTCTGGAGAATCAAAAGTCCACCCGGAAGCCGTTTACTAAACTGAGGTTAACTTAACTTCTTTACTACTTTGCTGTGCATGTGCATCTTTCTCAAGTTGTTATGGGCTTATACTTCTGCAAGCTTTGCATATTCTACCTACCGAAAAGTTTCATTGCAAGCCCAGAGGAATTGTAACACTGAAGCCAAAAAAGAATCCGCATAGCCCCAAGTATAAATGTATGTGATATTTCAGAAAGCATAAAAATCCAATGCCTTCGCACGTAATAACAGCATTGCTCATTTCTGTGCGCTGTGCACTCATCGTCGTCAGTCACACAGCGTATATCTTCATGTAACATAATATATCCAATATGCACATATGGCCAGTAATACTTTTAGCCTGCGACAAAAAGACTTCTATTATACCATTACAATTGAAAGAAGCCGTAGTGTATTATTATTGATTGCCTTCATTTTCCTTTACAGGATTTGCACCAGAAATGTAACAAAATTTTCCTTCACAGAATTTGTCTAAAAAACGTAACAAAGTATTACTTAACCAGGGGAGGATCAACACAAAAGTCTCCCTTGCGTAGGTGTAGGTACCTCTCATCACAAATAACACTAAATGTACATATCCCAATCCCACCCTTTCCTTTTCCCAGAAATCAGAATCTTCTGTTCATAACTTTATTATGACACAGATATTGCGTAAAAACTGCCGACTATCATGTACCCTTTTGGCCATTCCACCTTGAAGTCTGTTCGGATTTCTAACATTCTTTCTTTCTGGTAGGCAATTGGCTACTCTTTCAGAATCATGATAAATGGAACAGAATCTCCTTTCCCCTGGTATAAGACTATCACATATCGTGCCTCATTTCCTTACGATTTCTAATATATACGAAAAAAAAGTTTATTGTGAATGCAATATAGTACAGTATATTGCATGAAATCTAACTTATCTAACACAATAGAACTGCTTTAAAGACTAGACTAGATTAGAATTAAAAAAACGGATAGACTCAAGAAGACTCTTCACTAGAGTAGTTACTAACAATGCCAGCAACATAAAGCGGAAGGGGAGGACTGAAGAGTCCGCGTTATTCGTTATTGAGAGTTAGCGAGCGAGAGAGAGAGAGAGAGCGAAAATATCACAGTGAGCCAAAATGAAAGTAGTCTTCTATATGTATCAAACAGTCAACTAAAGCGTCGAGCAAAATGGAAAGTAAATAGGAGAAAGTGCACTGGCTGCACTTCAAACAATCTACAGCAGCAAAATAATAAATAGGTACTTTACGTAAGGTTCGCATTGTGTTTCGCACACGCTCCCACTCGCATTTTATCCCATTTAGACTAGTGAATCTTGTTTACCAGCCTCTCCGAAATGAAATGACGGGAAAAATTGCTATTAAAACTGACTGCCTGCCTATGTATAGCGAAGAAAGGAGAAACTGCCGAATTTCTCCAAGAGGCCTGCTGGGTGAGAAAGTGAGTTTCTGTGAAGCTGTAACAACTTTATATCTTCTCCACATGTTTTTACGGTAATCCAAGTCAGTCACTAGGGGAGAAGGCCATCATCATCCTCGTCTCTAGAACTATCTCCATTTTCCACATCAAAGTCGACATCAACGAAAAAAGTTCTACTATACTACGATCGGAATAAACGGCGTAGGACGAAAATGATGAGAAGAAAGCTAATGCACACAAATTCTCACTAAGCGAATTTTCCCTACCGCCCGCGTAGTTATTCATTCATGGGGATATGTAGCGAAAGAATCGCAAAATGAAGCTATCCTGCTGCTCCCCGTATAGTCGATACGCAAGTGATGCAGGTACGGTTTCCCGTTTTTCCAAAATAACTACCCTTCTCGTAAAATAATGAGTGTGTTTCTGACTCATGTTATCTCTCATACCCGCACCTTTTAGGGTAATGGGTTTCCTTTGCATTGATTGTGTGTTTAGATATTATACATTTGATCTACAAACCATATATGCATGCAACAAAACAGCTTAAAATCATTAACCAATATATATCCGTCCGTGTAATGCGAAATGACATCATGTTATTAATGTGTATATAGCTTTATTTCCAGTAAATCCCGCACAGTAAAATATGTTGTAATTTGTCATTTAAACTACTGCGTATGTTGTTTTGTTAGAAAGGAAAACCGTCAAGTTGCACTTGAGAGATATTGTGTTTGGTCTGCCTGTTGTGGTTATCGTGTACGAGAAGCCACAAAATTACGATTAGTCCTATCATTAAAACGAAGCTTCTATTAGTTTCTTTTTAATTTTCCTTATACGTCGGGTTAGATGAACTACGTGCTTGTTTCATAACATCATAGTAGGTACTCACTTTGGGCATATGGTACAGAATGGTGTAACGAGTATGCTACTAGATTGTAGATAACAAATGTAAAACGCGAGTATTAATGTGATGAGTTATACGAGGAGCAAATATGCATTCCATTAAAACGTGAAGTCACTTGATTCATCTGCACAAACAGCATATTGCTCAATAAAATGACGCTCTCGAGAACAAATTGCAAACATCGGAAACGATGAATTCTGCATCACTTAGCACGACGTTTCTCACACTTACCTATACAGACAAGCTTACACATTTCCTGCGTGTACCTTGTCATCATCGTAATCATAACATTATTATTGCTTCTTCAAAGACTTTTGGTTCTTCCGTTCGTCCCCCCTCCTTTGACATTTCCTCTGAGGAATTTGATATGATTGAATATATCCATAACTTACATTCATTTATTCTAATAATATGGGCTATTGGCATGAACCGTACTTATTATTTATTATTATATTGTGCTGGTGTATGCACTGCACTGTTGTTTTTCAAGTCGTCCGTACCTATAATTAACATTCATTGCCATATTATATTATGTATCGACATAATATCAACGAAGCATAACGGCAAATAGCAAAACTAAAACAAGTTCAACTTATGCAGGTTTACAGACCACGATTTACGACAACCGTAGACGATGTTACGAATGAATTGATAACAACAACTCCAAGAAGGGGTACTGTCATAAATGCCCCAAATCATGATAGTATGCCATGCTAGATGATATCTGTGCAAACATATCGAGGTTTTTTTAGCCAAGCAAGAACAACAAGAAAGTACTTACCACAACTTCCAAGAAATGTCAAGTGTTGTTTCTCCTAACGAAGTCTTTATCCACCAGCTTTCTCCACAGGACGAGACAGACGTCTGTACTGATTGTGTTACTAGCACCAATTTATGAGTTTCAAAACTTTTGATCAGTCCTTTATTTTTTGTGTGTATTTTACGTATTTTCAGAGTTCCTTTGAAATCGCAGTAAAAGCCTTTTTGCTGATAAAATAGATATTTCTCTAGAACGAGCTAAACTTTTTTTTCGGAAATCCTTTCTAGGTCGACTTATCCTTACTTTTCAGTATAAAACAAACAATTCGATACAAAAATGGTACAATACAAGGTACAAAAAATGAGATGATAGGTATTTTTTTTTATGTTTTCTTGACTTTACAATGACAAAAAACTATAAGCACGTACAACAAGTTCCAGTGACTATATACGTATATATATAATATATATATCTTTACAAATCGTCGTACAAAACTAATTAACTAGGAATATTAGTAGAATAATCACGATTTGAGTTTGACAGTTGATGAAAAAATAATGCTGACTGGTTTCCTCGTGCTAATTTTAATTAAATGTTACACGGCTCATTTACAAATCCAGATATTTTCCTGTACAATCTGTATTCACGATATCCTCCAGAATGATACAAGTTCAAAAAATATATACCTATATCAGTTTTAGTTTTCACGCACGCTACAATCGACAAACAAAACTTTTCGCAATGATCCCACCTAACAGACAGAGTGAGGAGAGACTAGGAGGGGATCAAGAAGTCTCTACAAATTTTGCATTTTTTTTCTTCCTCGCTTTTACGTACAATGTTATCTAGGATAATTGACAGGTGTGTATGAGGTAAAAGTAATGAGATACTGACTTAACCGCTGTAGAATTATGACTGATACTGGATTGACAATATATGCTATTCTGGAGAACAAATAACTTTTAGCAAATTTTGATTAAAGTTATATGATATACAAAAAACCGTTCCTCTTTTCCTCCTTATTATATAAATGTGCTCTCAAAAGGTCCTCCTTTTTTTTACCAAGAATGATCTACTAATTCGATCAGCAAAAAATATACAATATATTTTTGGTCTTAAATGATTGATGGATGATGATTTTTGGATGTTGTTGGTTTTAGTCAGTGAACGTGTATTAATTTGCTGATGATGACACCGGTGTCGTCGTCCTCTTCGTCGTTGACAATGTTTTCGAATATTATAATAATAATATCAGAAAAAAGCTGATATTATTACGGGAAGATGATGGTTGATGGTGTGGTGGGTGATGTGATGTGGCAACGGGAAATGAGACGACACGTTGATGAGAACCTGAAGAATCCTCTTGCCTGCTGCTGTTCAAAACTCTCTGGAGAAAACAGGAGCTGTTGTTTCAGATCAGATGATACTGAAATTATTGAGACCGTGCAAGACGTCCGTCCGTGCGTGTGAGCGACCGTAGGAATGAAACTACTGACTGACTGCCTGAACAGTTGGAACACTGCGAAAAAATATCCAGGAGGTGGAAAGGCAACCTACAAAAAAAAAGCTGTATTGTATGAGTAGTGAAGCATCGGCAACAACGGCATGGTCGCATGGTTGATGTGGAAGCAGCATTTCAAGCACAGCTTTTTACATAGGACATATAATAGGAGAAGAGAGGAGAGGAGAAGAGCTTCATTTAATACATATCCATTCCATTAACAGGCAAAAAAACAGAGTTCTGCATTCATTCTGGTTTTTTTGAAGGAAGGCAGCAAGCAGGCAGTGCAGTGCAGTGTGGAGTCTCCGTTCTCCACTGCCTGCCACTACTACTGCCCACACACATCATGATGGTGTGTTCAGCAGTGTTCACCTCTTCTATTCAGTTTTCAGAGATTTTGAGCTGGGTATATGGAAGGAATATGGAAGCACAAGAGCAAGCACGTAATATAGCCATAAAAATATCCAGCCAGATGATACGCTGCTTTTGCTGCATGAAAACCCTTATCGTTCATATCCACACACTCGGAGAAGAGAGCTGAAACGAAAACGACGCTCCGCTTGCTTGAGGAACACACAACAACGCAGTATATATAGCATGTGGTTTTGTACCAGGGACGAGCCATTATGGACAAGTTTAGCAAAAGCAAAATCTTTTTTTACTAGGAGGTGGAATACTATATGGACGTAGACAAACATCAGGTTACAGTGGTTTATGCGAGGACGGATTTAGATGGAGAATGGAAATGGTAGAAAATAGAAGACCACGAATGGATATGTAAGCTGGGAGCTAAAGGTTTTTTCGTTTAGTTGTTGGCTTGCATGCGAAATACCAACTTTGTGAGTTGTCCTCTCTCTCTCTCTCTCTCTCTCTCTCGTTGTTGGTTGTGCCATATGAGCTTTTTCTTGAAACGTTTTTATATGTGTGCTAGATTTGGATCCATGTCTCGAGATTTTTCTGCAGAGGAGTAGAGTAGAGTAATCGTGTAGTAATGATCATACTTTTAAAGGGATAAGAAAAAGCTATGCTTTATACACCGCTCCGCTTTTGGCTTTTCAGCTTTGATGGCCTACTATGTATGCACAGTGTTATGAGGAACGAGTGTTTTGTTCGCCATGATCCCTGATGAAAATGGTTAGTAAGTTAGTAACTGTGCACGTCGATAACTTACCTATCCAGTGTGATTAGTTATGGATGAAGCAAGAAAAGACGGCGGCGGCGGCAGGAGACGACGGGTTGGGTTATGGTTATGTTATGAGGAATGACTTTGGGATATAACCGGGCAGATTGCACGATGCCATGCAGGTTTGAGACAAAATAACATAATTTCTAGAATTATTTTCCCCTCCCCACATGCATGTGCGAAATGTGAGTACTATGGGAGGGCGAAACGGACAACTTGAAATGCCGGTAGCCAACAGATTCGAGCTTAATGTGTAGAAATTTTGGTTTACCTTGAAAAAATCAAGGTGTAATCCTGGTACGAGTTGTGATAATAGCTAAGTATGTACACGTGGCATTATTTTATAAATGTATGAAATAGTTAAAATGCCTGGGCAAATAGAGAAATGAAGACAGAAAGGGATTTCTTATAAATAGTTTTGAGGTGTACAAAATACAATTCAGTTGAGTGAGGGATACATGGAACATAGAATACTAGCAAGTATTCCTCCTCTTAGGATTACAACGGTGCTAGTCAACCGAATAAGATTATTGAAATCAATTAATCAAATCGCTGTTGTTGGTAAACTGCACTTTTCAGAGCAAGGTGAAAGCATAATCCCAAGAGAAGACAAGTAGTTAAATAGGTTATAGGGGTTTCCACCATGCCATGCAGAATTTAGTTGAGGTTCTAGCTGCTCGCAAACTGCAAAATAACCCTGCATGAATTCTACAAGCAAGATTCGATTTGCCGTGTCATTTAATAAATGCGATGATGAGTAATGAAAATAGTGATTGCATGGCAAATTCCATTACGAACGGAAATTTACGCTGCGGAAATTGCATGTAAGAGCTTTAACCGTAACCATCTTTTAGCTTTCGCTCACAGTCAATACTTTAAATATACCACAGATAGATAGGTTTTGAGGTTTTATGGAAATTGGCAAGTTCACCTACAGACAAATTATGTATCACTCGTGGATTCCGGATGCAAAATGCATACCCACCAACCATGGAGAAAGTGAGGCAAAGTGTAAAACTATTCATATATGGCTTTCCTTTAAATCACAATTGCAATGAATGCATGATGTAAACGTAAATCTAGACGTAAAGGAATCTATGTCCTTCGGCTGGTTTCATTTTTATGAAAGTTCAGTACTTCCCCATTTTCACCGAGATATAAACCTTGGCATAATATTTCTTTGTTCCTTGAAGTCTTTCTTGTGATTAATATGAGGATAAGTTTTCCTGTTTTCCTCTCCTCCAACTTTCGTTTCAGTTTTGCACTTGTACACAGCATAAGTAAACACAGCATACCGTGAACGTGGCCTGGGTCGGCCGGGGTTAATCGTGTTATTGCTCCCAAAAAACCCAACACACGATATTTTATTGTGTAATTTGTTTTCTTTGCACTAACCAGTGATAAGCCTGACTTGTTATGCGCCATTAGTTCAAAAATTTGGATCCAGATTTTATGAACTCGGTTATGGTTCGATTGCTGTATGTACATGATAAGTAATGTCAGTTATGATAATTAAATCATAAAAATAGTCGCACATAGCGTAAAACTAAAAACTCTTGAAAACGGTCAAGTTTTTCAAGGTCCAGATTACAGATAACTTTAAAAAACAAGGGCCTCTAGTCTCTGAGATTAATTTACTCCTCAAGGCGAAAATATACTCTTTCGACTACTGCTACTGATGATAAGCATGAAAACTAATCCAATCGACACGAGCCATATGGGAAACTTACACAAACTGTATAAAGCAATATGCTTATTTACAATATAATTCGATATAGCTTTAACTCCTAGCATAAGTCAGTAAGAAAAGAATACGAGGTACGAGATACGTTACACAGGTATACGAGGCACTACCAATCGTTCTGCAATGCTGCGTCTATTCTCCATAATATTTGCATTTTATACCTGTATTGCATTTATTACCTGGCGTATACAACTGTTTAATCAGAGTGCGATCAGTCAGTGTCCCCTTTCGTTATATTAATTTAATATGCAACGTGTCTGTGCCTAAACAATGAGGTGGAACTGATTGTGAGAACTGTCGCGCACCGCGTCTGACTACCCTTCTCCTTGTTCTCACCCTCATCATCTTCATATCAATCTTCTGCCTCAAAATGCTTTATAATTGTTTTGCACAAGATGCGCAATGTCTACGTGTAGCTTGTAGCTAAGTAAAAATGATGAATCATTAATCACTTTAGCTAGTCGAAAATTCGCTATGGATGGGCTTAAATAAATCGTCAGTAAACAAACATACAAATTAAAGTTGCAAAATATCCTATGAAAAGTGGTTAACTTTGTATAAAGAAAGAGAGAACAAAGGAGTATAGACTCACATCAAATGTAAATAGAACATTTTGAATAGCTGGAGAAACTCGAAAAATGTTTGCAAGAATCACATTTTTTGCTTATTGCTACCACGTGCCCTCTATTCTTCATTCTTGACTTTGTACTTTTTCTAGTACTAGTACATACGTTGTAAGTAAGTCCACTTCGAAATATACAATACATGTCTTGTATTGCAGACGTCCTTTTGAAAAGATTGATTACAATATAAGCAGGTCCGAATCTGGTACACAGAATCAGACAAAATGCTTAACTGTATGTTATATAGGCAATTCGTTTTTCACGAATGCTTGTCGTAGTACTTACGTGTATATGATTTCTTGTGATATCGGAATCCATGATGATTTATTTACACGTGTCTTATTTCGCTCAACCTATACATGTACGTTTCCAGATATTTTGATACCTACTCGATTCGTGACAGACGGCTTACTTTGCTGATTGTCATACGTGTCATTCTATTCTTTGTATGAATCGCAAGTGGAGACTGAAGGCTTTTTCTGATCTTCATGCCTTATACCAAATAGCAATTATACATGTCATGCCCAGACAACAAATGCAGTATACGAAAGCACATTGCAATAAAATACGGGATAATACAACTAGCAAAAGTGAATTATAATGGTTCTAGTACATAACAAGAGTTCTAATGTTCGGCTAGCCCGCAGTTCATTTAATATAGGCCATATTATGCTTATGGTTTAGCTCTTTTCTTTGTTGCTTGCTTACATGGTAAACATAAAGTTGCCTATTTATTTGTTTCGAAAACGAACTAACGCCCAGGACTAGCATCACTTGACATTGTATTGAAATTGAAGTGTGCAAAACGAGTATTACGACTACGACTAATATGATTTGCTGATGGGACTAAAAAGTGTCAGTCAAACCCAAGAACGTTCGAGTCAAACCAGCTTATTTACTAGACCGTGCCCTCCACAAAACAATTTTGTTGACGACGTATGAAGAGGACGAAAGTAGATGGATTCGCGTCACAATTATATTGCTAATACATCGACATTTTAAGCTTTAAATTCAATTCCAAAATCTGTTTTAATTAAGTTTAAATAATTTGAATTTGAAGTTGAAACATGAACATGCTCTAGTAGATTCGATTTAGGTATCACTCATTCACTAGTTAGAGTCGAACCGCAGTCAGAATGCAATTTTGGGTTGAAGCGTTGAAGACAATTTTTTTGTAATTAGTACGTAATTTTGCGAACAACCAACTGATGCCTAAAATTAAGCATAGTATCTTTAACAATTGCTATCACATCACATTGCAAGTGAGAATAAAGTGCGACTTTCCTCATCCATAGACACTTTGAAATTAATTTGATGTTTTCCTCCTCGTGTAATGAATAACACATAATTATTTGTAACAGTGCGGAAACAAAAAAAGTCAGGATTCTTGTATCATGAAATGTATAGGTGACATAAACTTGTAACACTAATTGAATTCGTTAGAGAGTACTTATTCTACAATTATTCCATACTACTTTGAAGGGTGCATTTTATTTATCGGACAGAAGAAATGCCTTTCGTATTTTTAGTAGGTATTTCCATTTATGCAACTACTCGGAGATGCCGATCGACGCCTTAAAATCAAAACAGTTCGCCATTTTTAGCAACAATAATAAGCTGGACATGGGAATTCCACAAATACAGCAAAAAGGGGTGTCAAACAGGAGCTTTCAACAGTTTAAATACGTGTACTGAATAGCAAAAACTTTTTTGACGTAAGCAATATTGTTATGTATGCGTAAGTAAAATGCATAAAAATACACGTTCTCCTGATGTGCTTGTTTAAACATATCCCACCATCCCCATTATACAATCGAATGATTTGCTTGCATCTATCCCTGTTGGTGGTTCGCACGATTTGCACTTGCACATTCATGTATTCACATTGATGTTACAGCAGGAGCTGGTAGAGGCGACTCTGATTCCAATTGCATATCACATGATGAAACAGCAATGAAAGATGATGCTGATCATCGTGATCATAAATGATAAAGATTGTTAATGCTGAAAAGGGTAAAAGAAGGGCATTACTAAGCATAAAAACTTGTCTCGATGGCTGGACCGACCATCCGTGTTGTTCAAAGTCCGAGTATAACAGTGATATACATCTGTACAATACAATAAGAGATTAGTTTTATTTCATCACTACATATAAGAGTACGTGTACATGTACACACTACAAAGATTTAAAAACAAAGTGTTTGAAACGACTCTGCTAACATAACGTAATTCTATAATCGCCAAATTATATTTTTTCATTTGTTGAGTTGTATCTAGTTTAATACATAACTAGAATCAAAACATGCTTAACACTGATTGAATCATGTCATTCCTTCCAGGGCAGCGTAAACGAACGAACCTGTTGGTACATAGACATGTTGTAAAATAATACGGTATACGATCGTGCACATCATCATCATCATTACATCTCCTGGGTATTTAAGAATTAACTTGGTCTGGTATTGGTAATTCAGTGGATATTCACAAATGTTAGTGAGGTCTAAAGACTATACTATACTAATAAAGCATGATTTTACAATTACTTCATTCCATTCCAACATCCAAAGAGTGTATGTATCACACTGAAAATAAGTACCCATCAACTTGATTATCGTAATTAGTACCACGCTAGTTGCTATTGCTTGTACTACTATAACCCATAGATGCGTTATGGTGTATGGTTGCCTCCTGGAAGTTACAAGAAATAGAAATACCTGGATCGATGTGTTCATTGTGAACACAATCCTTGAAAAACATGGTGGCTATTGGGAAAGCAATTTGGTGCGAATCCACCCAAACACCCACCAGATCGAACTGGTACGATATAACAGTAGCCTTGAGAAAACAGTATTTCTTCTTGCAATAAAGGACTTTTTACACAATTTAATTTACTTGTTCAATTTTCTCGTAGTTGCAGCTAGGCGTTATTTTGCATTGGATGAGCACGAGTGCAATTGCAACCCCCTTTCATAAAAATTATTAGCATAGTATATGGAATTACAAATCCGGTATACCTATGCTGGTATACACCGTGTTTTGATCCTCCCAGATTAGTTTGGAATATTAAATATTCACTTAAAGTTTTCAAAAAATAGAATCCAAATATGCAAGACTATATAAAACTTTATGGCCGCATAAGGACGAAATGTTCCCATAATACAGGATGTGTCCTTGGATTTTGGATTGTGATGCTATTTGATGGGATATGGAATGGAGTATGGAGAAACAAACTCTTGAAGTATGTATACAGATATAGACTGGATATTATGCACTGAAGGGGAGAGTATTTTGGTGAACGCGAGGGAGTAACTGATGCAATTCATAATTGTTGCTCTAATTTTCTGGAATCCAAAGACCTCTCCTTAAAGTCGATAAAAATGAAAGAAAATTAAGAAGAAAAATCAAAAGTGAATAAAAATGAAAATCCTCTGTGTAAATGTGAAACCAGTAGACATTGAGATGTGAATTTTTTTTAAAGGACCACCGTCTTCTCTCTGTGTATAGGTACGCAATCGACTGAAAGTCGACTAAACTGATATAATAAACGTCTAAAAACTTGTGAGGTTTGTCCAGTTTGTCTCAAAAACACGCGGTCCTGAGCTCCAAGGACTAACGAAGACATCAAGATGATTTCACTGGAAAATC
The DNA here is from genome assembly GCA_036850665.1 of Dicranocentrus wangi. Lineage (NCBI taxonomy): Eukaryota > Metazoa > Arthropoda > Collembola > Entomobryomorpha > Entomobryidae > Dicranocentrus > Dicranocentrus wangi. The sequence continues at coordinate 71,496 of JAANSN010000146.1, read as the reverse complement.
GCCGCGTTTCCAAATTGCCAATTCTCCAAAAATGAAACGTACATACAAAGGATATTTAACAATAACAATAATACGTGTTTTCACCTACTACTATCTAATGATACGGTTTGTTGTTTCTTCAATGACATTTGACATTCACGACGTTTACTTATTACTGACAATGTGTCCGATATATTTATAGCAGCGTCTAAACACTATGTAAAACATTAAATTATACGTCGAGACACTTATCAAGACTATATAAGCCAGTGGAGCATGGAACATACAATTTCAGTGTACTATTTCTCTCCCTCTCTCTTGAATGTCACATGCCATGCATACTAAAAGTTTCCCGAAGGTTTTTCTATACTTTTACTTTTGGAAAGAAATACTTGGAACTCGTTGTGTATTTCGAGTTGGTGACCTTGAATACAACATACAGACAGAACACTTTGGTGCTTTCACGTTCCAACACCGTCAAGCACAAGTTCTTTCCAGTCCCTTTAAGAATATCCACTATACTACAACCGTGTTGCAGTGTTATTCACTATAATATATTTCCAGAGTACATATTATGGAGCGGTGCTTGGAAGCTGGAAATGCCTTTGCCTTTTCATATCACCCTTCACTGTGCCGGTGCTCCATTAGTATATTATTAATTGTGTGCCATTCGTTATACACTTTCAATGTCAACATTGTGGACAGAGCAGAGCATACTCTAACTTTCCGGTTTATCAGGTTGAATTTCAGTTTTGAAACAAAAAGGTTTGAACACACAGCAATGTCCTACGGCGTATTTATGCACTGTACTAATTATTTTTATTTATAAAGTAACGTCTGTGTGTAGATTTGTAAATTAATTCGTGGAATCCTACAACTAACAATTCTTCTTAGTAAATCTACCATAGCACGAGCATATATGTATATTATTACACAGGTCTTGAATTTATGTCGTTGTGACTTAAGATTCGTATAGTGTTCGTAAGTTCGTAGACGTAGATCCTATATGAGTCAATTACGAAGTATATAAGTAAGTACTATGCATGATAACACGTGTTGTGTGCTGACAAACCATTTTTATTACGGTTGTAGAGAAACCCATCACCTTATCGATTACTACACGCTTCCCGTTTTTCAAGGTTTTCTTTCTCATTTATTCCAATGTTATATACATACACACTGCCATATACTAGAGAGCACTTTGTGTACAAAAATGAATGATATAACTTCCCCGTAATAGTAATTTCCTCATTCAGTTGAGGACAGGGTCAGAAGATGATGAACAACTTTCTCTCTGCTTTCTCATCCATTCCACATAATCCCCAGGTACTTTGCTAAGATCCATGTATGCTCGCTGTATTTGTGTTGACTCTTAGATTTACCCTTTCCTTCTCCAACATTTAACTCCATACCAGCCTCGAATCATAATGTAACTGGAACTGCAGAATTTATATCAAGTTTAAGCGTATACGTAAAAGACTTTGACGCTGAATGTCATGGGATGTGTGGTAAACACCCACACGAAAATTTCCCACGTAGGTCTCTAGTCTCCGCTTCAGCTGGGAACGCCACGAGTAACCCCAAAATGCCAGTCATTGTAGGTTGGTACCTAATATATAGGTGGAGAGGAAAGAAAATGCCTACTATTTGGCTCGTCTAATGCATCGCCAATGTGAAATGCAAGGGAAGGATGGAATGGAAAAGGCAGCTTTCAATTTACTCATAATAAATTACTTTTACCCTAGTGAACTTGCCGGAAGGCACGAATTTACATATTGTTGCTGTATGAATGTTTTGTAGTACATTTAGACATGTGATGTGAATTACGTTAAGTGAGTTGTGCGTTGTTAGTTACAATCTCTCATGAATTATTGCACCTTCAGTACAGTATTCCCATACGTAGTTCTCCGTTTTCAGAGAATTTCACAATCTAGTCATAATTAAATTGGACCATCTCAAGTGTTTGCATTCACTTGCTTTTGAGGGTTTTGGGATTTGTCTTGCTATTGCGGCATTACGTATTACCAACTACAAAGATCTCTTCCCAAATTTATTTCAAGACCTGCGGGCGTTGTGTAGTTAGTGTTGCTTCTTTGCCCTAGTGAAATGTGGTTGATTTGAGCCGTTGTTGTTTATGTCAAGAATGAGCAAATAAATTAACAAATCTCTGTTGTTCCAGGTATCTTGAAGTTCACAATTTTGTAGGCATTCTTCTATGAGCGTTGTAAACAGATTTTGAATCCTGATAGATGCTACGGTTCACATATATGCAGGAAATGCTCGTATTATGAAACATTAATTTTAACTTCAACTGTTTAATTAGTCAATCGTTGTGTTCACCAATCCTGTGTAGTTTCACAAAACATCTCTAGGGTCAATAAGATTTTTACGAGATATTGCCAAGTAAAAGTAACCAGAATTCTGTTCCGATGGCAGGCCTCAGCAAAGTTATGATAATGCTATTACCTACTTCAGAGCTCTGTTACTTAACCTGTTCACCACGTATCAGTCGTTCTTTCAATTCACATGTTCGCCTCACCATCAACTTCCACCAGCCTTGGTACTGGGCTGGCAAATACTGAATGAAATGGATTTTTTGAGTCTGAAGTTCACATTCAGAGTATGTGACGCCTCTGCTACATCGTACTCCGCTCTCAACTCATTCTTCCACTCCTACATTCTTCTAGGTATTATAACTTTGCTGTGCGGTTGTTTTTGCTGACGTCAGTAGTGAAAAGCAATATAAGCACAGTCAACATTAAGACCTAGGGAAAGTACTAGTACATCAGAATATATATAAGTAGTTAGGCATCAATATAGACATATCGCATCCCATATAGGTATTTAATATGTAAGGATGTACTTTCCACTTAACATCACAATGTGGGACGACAGCTACATTGTCTGCCTTTGTTGCTCGACTTACTTCTTTCAACTTTCTCCAAAATCCCCGTGAGATTATGCATGGTATATATAGTTATTCGTATTATTACCAACCTACACTGTTTACTTCTAATTTTCAACTCGTAGGAGCGCTTAATTTCTTGATGATAAAAAAGCTCTCCTTTCATTCTGCATTCAGCTAACAACTCGAAGACGAAGTATTGCATGCACTATAAACTATAAACTAATTGTATGTTTCATGTTTCAATAACTGAATACGGAATTAGAAAATACTCAAATAGCAAGCCTAGTTATTAGGTTTACGAATATATTTTTGTAATACTTATACTCGCAGTACTGTAATTTTTAATCAGTGATATATTTTAAATCCACGAATATATACATATGTATATGCCCAATTAAAATGCTTAGTATTCATAACAAACCCACGCAGTTTTGCAGATTAAAAGCTGCGGTCCATCAACGCTCTGGATTTCAAGATATAAGATATAATTCGTAATTTTACAACAAACACTAATTGCGAGTGCATTTGCGCATTCAATAACCGCATATGATATGTATGTCTTTTCAATGTGAACAAGAAATCGACTTCCATTTAATATTATTTTCGGTTATTATTGCATTCCTTAACTACTGCCTTTTCAACCAAAGTACGAAATGTAGTCTATGGTGTATCAAATGTTCCCGCATCGTATGAAAACAATGTAAACAAAATACTCTTTAGCTTTCATAGTTGCCTACCCGTTTATAATTGCTATTTAGCATAAATGCTTTCTGTAAACTGTTCATAGTAGCTTTTCTTTTCTTAGAATTTGTTAAACGTTATGGAAGACGTTTCAGTCAGCTTTTTGCTTGAAGAAACATATAAAGTCACCACACAGACAAACAATCCCATCGCCAGTCTACAAATAAAAAATGGGCACTTATTTGAGAAAAATCCGAAAGCTTCTTTTTACTTTCTTTGAGTAATTCTCATCCATATAGCCACTCAACCATGCATGTATTCATTCATTCTTACATGCCTTGAAGTCGTTGTCAACCCACATATTACTTGTGCTCTGTAAAGCATTCGCTTTTCAGGTACGTAATCCAATATGAATTTTTCGTGGAAAAAGTATATCACAACTGGTTTCCTTCCCCAGAAGCAAAATATATGAAGTCAGAGGTAAAAACGGAGAAAGTTCGATCTCACTTCCATTTCCTTACCCATTTTCATGGTACACGTCTTTCTTTTCAGGAGACAACAATTGAAGTTATTAAGCATGAGCAAGAAAGCATTATATTTTCTATATTTATGATTCCTCGTATATAGTATATATGCATTTCTCATTCCTCCACCTCTAAGCTTCAAGCTTTTACGTATGTTTGTGATGGATGCTGTCAACTGCCCTTTCAATTTAAATTGCATGAACAAATCACCATGTACTTCGTACATGCTGAAAGAAATCAATTGAAAAGTAAAACTCTTTTTCCTTTCATTCATCCCAATCCACTTCCACATTTTTCGGCAGGGTCTTGTCTACAGATATTCAACAGCAAATTCTTAATTTCGTTCCAACTTTTCAGGGACTATGCAGAAGAAAGCTTTTTCTTGTATTTTAGATACTGGTTAAGCACTTTTGAAATCTAAAGCAATTGATTTCTCCCAAAGACGATGGTGCCTCCGCTTCTGCTTGGCACTTTCTTTAAAAAGAAAAAAAGCTTTCGGGAAAGGCTTATAAAATGAAGTGAAAATATATAAATGGGCAATACCCGTGAATTGAATTTACATGGAATACGAACGAACCAGATTATGGGTTTCTAAAGCACAAAAGTGTATGCGTATGACAATTAAACTAGTCTAGGTAAACGTAAGGTATTCTCCAATGACTATAATGCAATACAACGCCATGCCTTATATGATAGAACCGTTTTAAAAAGCACGTATTTTATTTAAGTACAAGGACTTTTCAAATTCAAAAATAATAAATTTTGCGTGTGACATTTTTATCTCTTGGTCATTGCGTCACACACTCACAATTTTGAGGATTATTACTGACGACGAAAAATCTAACCCAACCTTTTTCTATAATCGATCTTTCCTTTACCAAGCCCGACAAGGTGTGCTCTGTGCTCTCATGCAATGCACACAACTCAAACTGTGAAGGCGTACTGAAAGGGAAAAGCTGATTTTGCCTGTTTTTGCTCGGGAATGCCAAGGCAGAAAGCCTGTAATATAGAATGAAGGCATGGGGGTTACTTCGTCAGTCTACCACGTACCCTAGATATACATACGAGTATACAACACGAATACAGACCTTTATATTGCGAAAACGAAAACATACGACGAACCATATTATTGGTATTAAGATTTGTAAGATTTACGTCGCAGTACGCACACCAAGGAACATTTAATGACAAAATTATGTTATTTTAAAAATTTCTGCTTCGGTTGCATACATCCCGTTGATTTAAAAATCAAAAAGATAGCTGTACTGAATATCTCGTCATACGCTAGCATCATGTATAATATACGATCTTTGTATCTCTCCTTTTATGTGTGAGGTGTCCTGACTGATAAACTAAAAGTGGAGTAATGTGGCAGTAAAAACTCGGTACTTGTAATAAAAAGTACCCCTTAAGCAGACAAAGCAGCATTGTCGTATTCAATCTTGCTTTGATTTTTTGCAAGGTCTACTATTTTAAGGATGTCTCATAATTCAACTGCATCCGTCGAATTTAGGTGCCTCGTATGGTCGACATATCAATAGATCATATCATAATTTTATAGAATCTTATAGAATAGCATTGCATGCACATAAACGAGGCTCCCATAGCTGCTCTTCCTTCCTAACACGTAGCCAGATTGAGAATACGGAGTCGGCGCCGACATGGAAATGTGAGTTTCTCCGTCAGCGATTTACACGCATAACTCCTCCAACAACCCTTGTGTAGTGTACCGTGAAAGCAAAAATATGAACGGAAGCTTTGATAATAGCTCACCTACTCCTGTAAATACAGTACCTACACAAAACAATATCGGAATGATGGCAGCATGGTGAGCCTCACATTTCACCCACTCGCACTTCTGTATACTCAGCAACGAAGGATATAACTGAAAGGAGAAAGCTGTGATGTCAGAGGTTTTCTCTCTGGTTGGATACAGTCTCGGAGTGCTGTTTCGCTGAGGAATGTTTTGTATACATGTTCAATCTCCACTGCGACGACTCAGAGACACGACAGCGTATGAATGCAGGATTGAGATGGGGATATACTTTGGAGGCAAGATAATAGTCCGTCCGTATGTTTGTCCCAGCAGCTCCCCAAATATCTCTCACACACAGGAATCCTATGTGTGTGTAGTGTCTGTGTCTGTGCCAGGACTGAATTTGTTGCTACAAGCTGGAGCAGCTGCCAAGGATATTTAGGTCAAGGGTTCTAGGGTGCTTAAAATGCTTTTTTGGATGCGGCATGTAATGTAATATAATACCTTTCCTTTCTCGCTAGAACAAGAACTTGCACGTTCACACTTCATGCTGTGTCGCACGCTATACTTACTATGCACCTTTCTTTATACATTAAACTCTGGTATATCTTTTGTTTGGTTGGGCACGGCACGAGGTATATTAATACATGCTGGAGGTTTTTTCCAAAGATTTAATCGGTGAAAGTAGGTGGAGGAAAGTATGTATTTTTGTATTGTCTTTGTAACTTGGTGGTGGTTTGGTGTATATACATGTATACGCTTTGTATTAACGCGACTTCAAAGTATGTATTTACACATCTATACTCACTCCTCCATATCCATTCCAAAATCGTGCACAAAATCATGAATGGACAAACTAACATTATTACAACCATTTAAACCTGGAATATGTCGTCTGATTTTAAAACATATTATCGGATGTACTAATATTCAGAGTTGTGAAGTTTAATCCTGCTCACTGTTGGGCTGTTATGTAATTATTATGAACATCGTTTCATGACAGGGATGTATTGTTAATTTTTTGTTACTGAAATGCTTGCCATGTATGCCTATATGATACCTGAATCGACGCTCGATTACTAACTCAACAACGTGTGAAACTGAATACTTTCTACTGAATTTACAAACAACATTTACAAATCCCTAACTCTCAGGAGGTTTTTGGAACATTGCTTTTCAAATGAGTGAGACAAAAGATAAAGATATACTTACACCGGACACTGCACTTGCCAGAGAGTCGTTTCTCCGCAGTGTAATAAGTTCACGTGCCAAGCTTTGTCCTCGTTTGGTAATATAAAATTACCACCTACTTGTGCACTGCACTCACACTAGTGCTACAACATTCTTCGATCTTGAATCTTAGCTTTTACAAGGTTTCCTGGCATATAATACGGAAATACGAACCTACCTAATATGTTTCACCTCAGCTCCTGCCAGTAATTGAGAAATCCCACTTTTATGTCTTTCTTTGTTCAAATCTAGATTGAAAATGTTTTGATTTTGGAATTGGAGATGCTTCTAGAGCATATCATTTGCACATGGTACCTGAAATCATCGATCGGTGAAAGTATAAAAGTGAAAATATTTTATTAGATACCTATACAAGTGGATATGATACGACGTGGTAATGGGGTACACACGCACGATGTACAAAAATTAAATAAACAGTAGTATTCTAACGCAAACAGGAAATTCAGGATATTGTTTGGTCTTGATTCGACCTCTCCTCTGAGTCGCTATCTAATGAATTTAACATATTTCCATGGTCATCCGGCTCATCCTTTCCACTCCCCTCGGCGTCACTGCTGCAGCTGTTCGAACTAGAGGACATGAAGCCAAAGCCCGTTTCTCCATGATGATGATCATCTTCTAAATGCTCACTAGGGGACTGCCTTCCTGTCTTCTTTCTCTTATCATCTTCCTCATCCTCACTACTCCATGCATTTATCCTTGAGGTCTTTGGCGAAGAAGGTTGATTTTCTTCATCAATGTCATCCTCCTCTTTATCCTGCCCCTGTCCATGCAATCGCTTTCTTGTCATTACGGAGAAATAGTCGTACATTTTATTCCTCCTTTCAAATCTTTCTTCTGCCTCTTCTAAAGTCAAATTCTGATAGCGCTGTACCGCTTTGAAATCGAACCAGTTGTTGACCGGAACAGCCTCCATACTTCCATTGCCCAACTGTATAAAGCAATAATATGAAGCGTGGTCCGAAATCCCTCCTTCCTTCACTCCTCGGAACATTCTACTCTTTACGTTATCATCAGTGAGTTTCACAAGCCACGGCTGGTCCGCCGTCGTCCCAATCCCTTTCTTCCGACTAAAAACTTGAAGCTTTTGTCTTTTCGGTTTAAGCATCTGAAGCTGTTGTTGTTGATGTACGTATTCAGAGCCAGCCCCAACCGCTGGCACAGCAGATGTCTTCTCTTCTCTCATCGCATTTTTTAACTTAGAAGATGGTGGTGGTGGAGCAGTTCGACGCTTAACGTCCCTGATCATTTTGCAACCGGTCCATTTTGCTGGATTGACTCCAGCATCTTTAAACCTCATAATAGAAACTGCCTCACGGCCCGGATCTGGTGATTTTATCTTAAAACTAAGTTCTCTCAGTAATGAGGTGCCCGTACCATCGTCTCCGTCCCCACCTGTGACCGTTTTTGTATCATTGTTGGCATTAATGTTGGTGGGGGTGGGGCATAGATCCTCTTCCATTACCGCAGTTCGTCTTAATTTTGATAACTCTTGTGGATAAACAAATGCCGTCTGCCCGGTGGTGGAGTAACTCCTTGAAGATATTATTCGCTGTAGATTTTGATCCTCCGTTGGACCCTCCATAATGGAAAAAAATACTACTTTCTTTACCGCTGGCAAAAACACAACGCAAAAATGAAGCAGCCAAACCAGTAACTTAACCAAAACAGGTCGGACAGGAATTACAATTTAAAACTGACAATTTTCTTCGCACATGGAGCACGTTTTTGAGAGGTATTTTTTTACGATGTACGATATACTTCACTTCTTGCTCTACAGCGTCAATCATGCGGATTTTTAAACTTCAACTTGACATCCGCCCCTCAGGGAATAAAATATTGTAGACGCTCTAATTGAGCTAAAAGAAAGCAAACTTTTTTTATTTCCTTATGATTTCGTTTGCCAGTCGAGTTTAATTTAATAGTGTGTAATTATTAATAATGATGGTGAATGATAAACGTAAGAAGAGAATACCATTGTTTTATGTATTTTATTTATCAACTGTGAAGCCGGTAATGGTTTATAAATATTTCTTATATGTATTTTAAGAATAGTAAACCCAGGAGTTGAAAGAGTGAGGTTCCGCTTTGACCTTGACTTCTCCAAGAGCAGCGTCTTTAATATTGAAATATTCCTCGTTATCTTTAGTGTTGATAACAATTACAACAGTACCTCCATCTGGCCGCTCAAAAGCTCCAAGTTCCAATGCTCCTTCCTCTTCAACTTTTGGCAAGGTTTCAACACGGACAGCCTTTGGTGGAAGGAATTTACTGAAGTGAGCCATAGCGTAATATTGGGTATTCTTATAGAATTCCCTTCCGTCTGGGTTAACAATGATTGGAGCTGAGTGATTATTTCCGACCCAGTTGGGACCTTGAATTGAATAATAACAAAAATATATTTTATGGGACAATGCAGACAGGTTAAATGTGATTTTCACACCCTTGCCTTGCTTTATAGAGAATTAAAAATGTACCTCCATTCATATCCAACACCATGTTCCAATCAGTCCAGCCAGTAACATAATGGAGGAGATCGAGAAGAATGTCGTGTGCGTAGTCTTCTGCCAAGACCCATTTGCCCAATCCAATTCTGTCATTCTCGTCATCTTCGTTCCTGTTGCAAGCTTCAGTTGCTAAAAGGAACTGATTGGGGAACTTTTCGTTGATTCTGTCATAGACCTCGTATGGTCCAGCAGTTCCATAAAAGTACCAATGGACCGCCATACCGTGAACATATTTGGTGGCTGCTTGGTCTGAGAAAACTACGTTGGCCCAGTCTTCCGCAAGTGGCCTGTTGTGATCAAGGGTCATGATGTGAAACTTGTCAGGAGTAAACCCACCTTCCTCCAAAATCGGTCCGAGATCCATTTTAGCGAAATCACGTTCCATTTCTGCATTGAATCCACAGGTATTCCACGGGAACCACTGTTAAATGGAGGGAATATCAACCACATTAATAATTTAGGGACAAATCGCCATTTTTACGCATAATTTAATGGATATTTGTTGCAATTCGCTTACCGGATCCCAGCCTGTCATGGGTTCATTTTGAATGGTCATTCTAAAAACAAAAGAGCACTCTATGTAACGGCAATATTAAGCGAGGATTCGTTTGGCAGGAGTTGTGTTAACTTACCCCCAGAAATCAAGTCCGTTATCCCTGTATTCTTCAAAGAACCTACATACAATACAAGGTTTCAGAGATTTAGAATTCTTATACAGTTTAGAAAATAAATCCTACGAGGAAGTTTACATTTACATCATCACAAACGATGACATTTAAAACGACATAATACGCTTGTTTGTACCTGCGAAGGTAACGTGCGTATGTCTTCCATTCCTCGGATCCAGCATTTCCTTTAAGAGTACCACCATGGTTTAATTCGCCGTTGGTTTTCATCCAAGCTGGGGGACTCCAAGAAGAACCGATGAATTTTATTGGCTCGCCTCGAAGTCGCTGAGCTTCGTGCATTTGTGGGATCTATTTTATCAGTTAAGATTAAGATAGTGAAGCCTTCAGAAATTAATACAAAGTTTTAAATATTCCATCAAATATGGGGAGCGAGGCTGTTACCTTATAGCTTATATCTTCGTCGACAAGGGCCCAGTTATTGAGACTCCAATCATCCAGACTGTCATCGTAAGAATAAGGACGGTTCGAAAAGTCAGAGCCCGAAATGACCACACGGGCCAGTGAGTATTCAATACCTTCTTTGGAGAAATAAGAGTTCAAAACTTTGGTTCTCAGATCGGCGGACATTCGTCCAAGACCAATGCCTGAAGCATCTGTAAAACTACTTCCAAATCCAATGATTTCTTGGAATTTGCGATTTTTATTAATCTCGACATTCTTAAATCTTGAAGGATCAACTCCGGGCAAATCGTTTCCGAAATTGGCCTCCCGAACCTCGAGACGCTTGCCGGCGCGATCACTCTCAAAAATCTTAACTACTCCTCCGGTTGTGGCAGTGATGGGGTCTAAGGTATCACAGTACTGCTCGGTACATACGCAAACTACGGAATCATGATTAAATTTCCGAGACTGGCATGGCTGTGCTGATTGAGACACAGTTGCCAGCGTGGCAATCGTAACTGCCACCGCTAAAAGGATGGCCCTCATATCTGGATAATACAAGAGTGACACTAAAAATCAGATCAATGTGTTACACCGGAATGACGAATAAATCGGCTTGCACCCGCCATTTATATAAGGCATTGTCCTTGAGTAGTTTTGATGGAACCGACGGCGATTAATATCACGCCAGCCCATGACTTAAAAAAGTGGTAAATAGGGTGATAAGTATTTGATGTCAGTGATGGATTATGAAACTTAAAAGTGTCTCAAAATAGAAGAGACACGCTAATCGAGCATGCTATGCTTATCTGAAACTTACACTTGATTAACTTGTAATATATTTGCTCCAGGACATCATTTTTCCTTCAAGTATGGCTGCTGTAAATAAATAAAATGCTGAATGCTTTCTCCGTTATTACTTCCCTTCCCTCATTATCGCTGCAATAGCAATTTTTTACCGTCATCTTTATTCTCTCTAAAACGCGATATGCGACAAACAATGAATTTCAATAATAATTAACATCCATAGACATTTTGGAATGTAGACTAAACTAGTTGAAACATTTCTTGTGTTGATTTGAGTGTCACCACTCGAAAAGTTGACTGTTATTGTTTACGCCGTCAATCATGTCAATCAATGAAATGATAGAATGGTACTTATAATTGACAAACCACTGATAAAAATGACATAGTGGCTGATTACCCTCTAATAAAACTGTTACGCGAGCAAATAGCAAAGAAGATTGTCAGATAGATTAATGTGACAAATCTTGACGTGACGTATACTTATCTATATGCCATTATTTAACCAGAGTAATTTAATACAGTGACATGTTTTGATTTACGCGATTGGATGGTTATACAATCACCAGAATTAAGTGTACTAAAAGTGTATCATTTTAAAAATGTGACCGAACATTTTATGGATGAGGGATGAGTTATATCACCGGTCGGTTCCTCGTTCTTAGTTGTAAATATTTGTTCAAGTCACAAACTTTCTCCAGGAATAGTTACTTTGATAAAAACCATTTTGCTTGCGAAATAGTAATTAAGCTTGTACTTTATTCAATATATAAATTCTTTACAGAAAATATCGCGTAAGTAAGTCGTACAAGCATTTTATTGAATATATTTGTCTAACTGCTCACTAATCAAGTTAAATAAATCAGACTGAACCTTTCCTAAATGAGTGTCAGCAATCGGAAAACTCTCTTCCGCACTATAACTATTGCTATCTAAATACGGTGACATAACTTTCCCCACCGTTGCATACAAACCAACACCTGCAGCTGCCACCGTAGGACTACTGAAAATTCGAGAAATGCATTCCTCCATGTTTACTCCATCTAACGTCATAATCTGATCTTCCCCTGTTGAAGCGTCCATTCCATTCCAGTCACCACCACGTCGTAAATATTCTCGAACCTTGTCAGCCACCTTCGCGTGAATATCCTTTAAAAAGGATACAGTGCTTAATGTATAAGGTAATTGGGACAGCGCTTCAAATGCTCGAGTGTCCATTAAACGGAACATTACGCTCATGGTGTTGGGCCAATTTTCCACTGGAGGAATTTCATGTCTACAAACATATCCGTTGGCAAAATATGTGCCGGATGGACTGTCTACCTGAATGAAATAAATGGGAGTTTCCAGAGCATATTCCCCTTGTATCTCTCTAAACACCTGAACATCCTTCCAGATTATGGCTCTCTTGGCGTTATCACGGTGAAACAAAGTAAAATTCCCGTCATCTGACATGTTGCTCACATCGAGGTATTTGATTAATGGGTTGTTATCATATAAATTGACAGTGGATTGGGCATACAATTTCAAGCGATTTTCGTTCTCTTTCCGATTTGGACCAACAAAGAGATGACTGTTAGTAAAAAAGTGTGTTTGATTATCAAATCCGAAAAAATTCTGGTTCATGAGGAACTCGTATGCAACACCGAGAACCCTTGTTGGATTCAAGTCCATATCCAGCACAAAATCTCCCACATTCAATGTTTCGACAGGCTTCTCACTTCCATCAGCCATCAATATTTTTGTTCCAGTTTTTAAACAACTTCCTCCTCCCCCATCTACAACAACAGGTCGATTTGCCATTTCTGTCATTAACTGTTCGGTTCGTTTTGCAGCTGCTTCCTGAGCTTCCATGAGTGCCAATTGGTATGCCTGTTGCTGCTGCGCTCTGGTGGCCTCTAGTTCTTGCCTTCTTTGTTCCATTTCCTGTTGCCACTTTAAACGAGCAGCTTCGCTGGTCCTTTGTGCCTCTAACTGTTGGGTTCGATAGTCCTGTTCTTGTTTCCTCTGTTCTCTTTCCCATGTCATTCGCCTCTCCTCCATTTCCATTCGCCGTTTTTCGTTTTCCTGCTCTATTCTTCTCAACTCCATCATCAACTCGTGCATTCTTTGATTTGACTGTTGTTGCATTTTCAGGACTTCTGTCATCCATGGAGTCTCAACTCGCGTTGGAGGCGCTTCGGTTGGCCTCTTACTTGGTGGAACGTATTTCAAGGAAGAATTAAACAATAGTAAGGTGGCCCGTTCTATTTCAGCCGCGTAGTTTTGTCCCAACTTCTTATTCCCTTTCACAATATGACTAATCGGCATTAATCTCATTTCCGTTGTGAGAACTGTGGGGTTAAACTTTAAGGACTTTTTCCAATTTGTCAATAGCTGAGCTGCCCTCTCGATCGACATTCTTGTCAAATCATTCGTGTGATATGCTTGATCGCCCCCAAAGAACTTCAATGAATGTGAAATCCCCTCCTTTAGCACGGTTCTGTTTGAATTCTCCGTTGAGTTTCCGTCATCAGTGATTAAAAATGACATGTCTTCTGCAAACTTGATGAGATCGAAAAGTGCTTGACTCAGTTTTTGATCAAATGGCTTATTGCTAGTCAACTGGATTTCTATTGAGCCGCCACCGTGAGTAGATTTGACAATATGCGTGCCAAAATCGTCAAAAAAGCTCTTCCATTTGTCAACCGTCTCGTGGTCTGACTCATTAAATGTAGGTAGTGCTTTAACAGTACTTTCAAATTCCGGGGTGAGATCTAATCTGTCATTTAGAATAAAGTCAAACAGGCGAAACTCCCTTGTTGCACTTAATGTGCAGCCGTCTTGTCTAAATGACAATTCTTTAATGTTATAGCCTGGTTTCACCTGGTCTGTAAAATTATCTTTGGATATATCCCCTTCAACTCCGAGGCTCTTCAATCTGTGTTGTAGATATTCCTGTCGATTATTGAGGACTTGAAAGTTTTCCATTGAACTTGGCTCCAGTTTACATGTCAATATGTTTGGGATCATAAAGCCAATGTCGGATTGGTGCAAGTTTCCCAATTGGAAGGGGGACGTTGGCAAATGAGTATCCTTGAATACATTGAAGCCAAAGCCGGCTATCGTGTTTTGGGGAAACGCAGGTGGTTTAATATTTAACGCCTTTTCCAACAGGGCGCGAGTTGCAGCGTCATGCTTAATTGCCGTCAGCAGTTCTAAAATGGCAGTAGTCGTTTTAGGAATGTCTTCTTTGGTATTAACGTTTCGAATGTTGAGGGATTTCTGCAAGTAAGGAAGCGACTCTGGAAACTGCTTTCTTAGATTTACGTCAATACTCTCATCCCAGACGTTCTGGAGAAGTTGAGATATTTCCGTTTTATTTACTCCAAAGAAAGCATTGGAGAGAATGCGAAGGTAGTACTCTACTTTACTACTCCCCCTGTTAACCAGTTTGAACGTGCTGGATGTCACGTTGAAATCGTCCGAGTCTCGGAATGCAGTTCGAAACACGCCTAGTCCAATATTATCTCCTCCGTGATCAGTAACAAGTTCTAGCTTCTCAAATAAGTTTCTTGGATAATACTCATTGTTGGGCAATTTGTAGAATCCATTTACCAATGGGAGGTCTTGATCTTTAGCTTTGTTTTCCGCTACAGTAATTATGGTTGGTAGTGGGAATAAACTATAATCTTGAATAACCCGTTTAAATTGATTCAGTCTGGTTTCCGGTTTTCGCTTGTTTGCCTTTGTTTCTGAGCAAAAGTGGGAAAGAACGAAAATCACGTTAGAATAGTTTTCATCCGTAATCCTCTCCCGGAAACTATCAAAGCCTCGAATCATCTTGACAAAACTGGAACCTTCCCCGTTAAACCGGTTGTCGTGAAATTTGTGGAAAATCAGGACTACATTGGGAATCCTGTCTTTAAGTTCTTCGTGACCTGCGAGATAGTCATCTAATGTTGCCAGAAACTTTGCGTCTTGCTCTAAACCTCGGGTGTCTCCAAGTCCGGGTGAGTCTATGACACGAAGCTCGGAATTCGCCACTCCAAGTTCATCCACAGGAACGGGGATTCGGAACTCACTACACGCAAAAAGACAATAACCAATTATACATTTATTAATACATACTACTACTCTGCTGCAACTTTGAACTTTACTCTACTTTTATGCAAGTAATACTTATGCTTACTGAATATCAGTAGTGGTTGACTTTTCTTCTCCAACCTTTGTGACGTTCGGGTTATCAAATAGAAGGTTTATCTGTAAATGAACGTCACGTAAGTCATAACTCAATAAACAATTACGCTAGTAATATAGGGCTTGTTACAAATGACGGTACAAATGATTGAATCCTTACGGCACTACTTTTACCAGCTCCAGTCGAACCTAATAGTAAAATGTATGCATTCCTAGAACTTCTTCTGTTCCTCAAAGACTTTTGTGCTGCCATTAGGCCTGGATGACCTTTATACCTGGCGTCGTTAAGCATTTTAATTACGTCGTCCATCGTGGCAGGGACATTTATAAGGGGCGGAACTGTCGCAATAAACAGGTAATCAAGACATGAAATCACATTTTACAGGAGATTTTATGAAGCATGACATTTACATACATGTCTCAGGTCGAGGGGGTCGCACACGAGGCACAAAGGCTTCGTCATTACATTCGCATTCGTAGGATTGGAAAGTTCCGTCAAAATCCTATTGAAAAGCCATATCAACATTATTACGCTACCTCTCGTTTTTGTTTTATAGTATATTACACAACAATGAATATGAACAAACCTCTACGATTTCATCGTCAACAATTAGCGGATCACCTTCGAAATCTTCGTCTGGATAAAGTGTGAGAGTACATCCCTTCCTCAGCGTTAATGCTTCGACCTTTCCTATAAAATCCTCAGGAATATATTTACCTGACTCTATGAGATCAAGGTATGCTGTCGAACAAGTTCGACATCCTCCTTTGCCATACGCCCTAGCACATGAGGATTTCTTCATGTAGACGTCTGTGCACTTGCATTCCTACAAAAATTATTCAGGATGAATATATTAATTTAAATTGGCTTCAGAGATTTCGTCTGGTAGTATGGATATCATAGATCATTTATGTCCGGGAAGACTTACCCTGAGACATGTACATCTAACGGAAGCAATATTCCTATTGGAAATGTTGGTACCAGAATACTCCCCATGCTCAAAAGTCATACACGATCCGTCAAAATAAGTCTCGTTGCATAATTCCATTGTACATCCTGAAGCAACTCGAATGGATTCTGTAGCATTCCATCCTGTAGCCGAGGCTCTCTGATCCTCTGTAAGGTGAACTGATTGGTCCCGGTCTTTCAAGACGAAGACCTCCCCTTCGAAATTACTAGCAGTATAAAGGTTTCCGCAAGTCTTCTCTTCGTAAGGATGCTGTTGGCAATATGTGCCTCCAAAAATTCCGAATATTAGCGGCACTAGAATTTTATTGGAAAATTGCATGGCAGAAAATGCCATTTTAATTGGTAAATTAGTAGGTAGTCACTAATTGCAGAGGAAAAATGACAGCAGCATGGAAAAATCTGGTGTATTGTCAAAGTTGTTTCTACAAACTGTTTATTTACAGAAAGAATATTCTTCTGGAGACTGGACAAGCTAATTTTGACTAGTAATTCGAGACTTGTGACAGTTCAGGGATTTTATACATGACGGGATTTTTTGCTTTTCGTCGTAAGGTGAAATTGAGGGATAGTTAGTATATTGAATTGACGCATCTTGTTCTTCATACATTAGGATTATGATGGTTTACATGATTATCACACTCAACCATTTCAGAGACTATGAAGGTGGGATTAAAAATTCGTTGAATCGAGTTTTAGCTTTACTGCGGATCTTTATATTATAGCTTCACCTCGACTTCAACGTGATAACCTTACAGAAATTAAAGATATGACGAAGCCAACATAGAATGGAGACCATTAAAGATATAAATAGTCAGACTGATAGACAGGGCCTTTTGGATGCAGACAAGACAAACTTGTTGTGAAATACATAATCTTACTTCGAAATTAACGTTATCAACATTTATAACCAATGTACTTGGAAGAAGTGAAATATGAGGGAAATCTTCATTTCTTAGAATTGAATCTTGATTTGTCGCGTTATTAAGTTAAAAAATTTCATTTACATACTATTACCGCAAGTTGATCATAAACTTTCATATATTCCAAGACATTCCAATTTGCTTTAAAAATAAATAATTAACCAGTAAGTAAAAATTAAAAATCAAGAGCCTAGAGTAAATTAATTTTGTTGCAGCATCAGATTCCGTATTTGTGAAAATTTATGGCACTAACAAAACGCTTGGCGTTGAAAAACCTTCGACGCCAATTGATAGCAAATGTGCAGTAACCAATTTGTACCTGTGCGTTTACGCGAGTATTCTCACACTCGTGAGTCGAGTCGTGTTTAGTTTACACATTCTGTGTTGTTGTACTTGTTGCACATTAGGATGTATAATATATGAGTTGAATATTATACAAAAAATAGTAGTGGCATGCTTGTTAGTGTGCCTATCATCTTTAAAGCATCTGCATTTCTTACTGACCGACCTTATCCTGATTTCGTTTCCTCTCTCAATTATTAATGACAGTGTTTCTGTTTCTAGTTGCATAATGCATCAGCAACAGCACAACACAGCTCCCCATATAACAATTTATTGAACTACACAGTCTGTACGTAAAGCATGCAACGAGAGAGTCAAATACAGTACTTGTAAAAGTGAAATGCATCAAATACATACGAATACGAAAAATTTTGTTTGTCTAGTTTGGCCATGGATGTGTAAATGACACGAAGTCACGTAGCAAATTATTTGAATAAATGAATCATGTATTTCGAACAAGTCAGATTTACAATTAGCTTCGCGAATAAATCTGTAGACGAAGGGAAATGTAGCACATGGAAGGGCGGTAGGATAGGTAGGGTAGTATTAATGTTAAGCATAATGGTTAGGTTGCACTTACTCATGCAATACATGTTTGGTTTCTCTTGATTGTGGATTATTGTAATTAGTAATTGACAAGATTCGTATTGACAAAACATTTATAAACTACACTATGGCTAACCAAGCAAAGTCCTGTACCACTACATCAACACATTATTGTGTATTAAGGATAATTTCAATCATAAGAATCATATATTATCATTTAGTTCTTATAGTTATAGACGAAGTTTACCAATTGTATTCTGAACCGAATTCAATTTCGAATTTCAATTTCAACCGAATTTGCTTTAAAGCATAACATGAACTATACACGGGGTGGCTGTAGTTCTGCTCGTGATCAGATTGTATTGTGTTACAGGCGTAAATACTTGCGTACTCATTGTTTTTATTGTCCACTTTCTAAGACCGGACGAATGACGGGATTTAAAGTTCATTCCTCGGGCGAGGAACCTGTTCCGTCTCTTAGGTCTGCGGGAGCTCCTTTTATAATGACCTGAAATTGCAACAAGATTGTTTACGCAGCATACATTGACAGGTGGGAAATGGGAAATCACTATAATTACTAAGATATGCCAGACATTGCAGTATATTATTTTATATAGCATATTACTACACAGGCATATTATTCTGACGGAACGAATAACTTTCCGCAAAATATAATCATAGGCGGCTGTAAGTTGTAGACTCATAGACATTGCCTCAAGTTAGATTTCTTTGGACTTCCTACAGAGTCTATATAATTACAGTTATGGTTTAGAGTTTACCCGGGTGTTCCAGCTCACCTTTATACCCGTAAAACTCGGGGCAGGGAGATCATCCGGACTGTATACTGGACGACTTTATTTGCTAGCTATCATATTTATGTTTCAAGAGCAAGGTCACCTCACCTCGCATTGTTTCTTGCCAAATTGCTTATGCTGACATCGAGTATAGTGAATATTTAGTGGTTACAAGTCGAGATAATTAACTAATGCAATGCATGTATGCTATTCAGGGATACATGCACAATTAACGTGATTCTCTTGGTAAGTTCCATAAACATACGCACTAGGCTTTGATGTCAGAATTTGTAGTGAATGTCCATCAAAAGCAGAAAATATTCTGGCTCAGCTAAACGAGCAGAGCATAAAATTTCACCAAGTGTACGTCGACGCATTTGGACTCACATGTCATTATACTTGCAATGGTGGTATGGTATAGCTTAGGAGAGAGAATAAGTAAAAAATCTAAGCAGGATGTTAGGCAGCAGTTAGGGTTTAGGTACGAAAGATAATCCAAAATGTATGGATATACATGTCTTCAATAAGCTAATTGTAAGTAGAAGGAACTCGACAGGAACACCGAGTCTATTCGTATGGTCGTGAATGGTGTTCATCCTGTAAAAGTATGTGAGTAGTAAAGACCGCAAAAGTATTTAGCTAACACGTCAAGTCAAATTCAGGCATTGTTCTCCCAATCTCATACCCACATTCATCAATTCGCTTTGCTTTGCATTCCACAAAATATTTTCTACGAACTAACTGAGAGGAGCATAGTATTATTATATACAGGATAGAGATTTTTTTACACAGGGAAGAATGCATGAATGCATTTAGAGAGAACTTTTAGCTACTCGACTCATCAGAATCACGCAGAAAAGGGTTTTAGGAGTTTGCAGCTGGATTTCAAGGTCTGCACATAATCATCAGATCGTCACACTTTGTTGGGTTGTTCTAGTGTCCACTCCACACTTGCTCGCACCTTGTCAATATCAGACAAAATCGAGTCTTTAGCCCCCTGCTAATTTTAAATTGTGCATCTAAAAGTATTGGCAAAACAAATTATGGCTGGTGCTGGTAAAACTGTGTTTGTCACTGGAGGTAAATGTATTTGAATCTATTTCCTGAAGAATGCCTTGTGAAGTGAAAGGTAGTTTGATTTACTCATAACACCGGAATTTTGTATTCATTCTTTAGGTGCTGGCTACATTGGTAGTCACTGCTGCGTGGAGTTGATCGAAGCAGGCTATGAAGTCATCGCCATTGATAATTTCGCCAACAGGTATGTCAATTTTCTATGCGAATATAAAGCGACACGGGAGATGTGGTTATTTATTTTAAAATGTGTACGCAGTGTTGAAGATGATGGCGTGGCTACTGCTTTGAAACGTGTAGAGAAAATCACAGGAAAAACTGTGACCTTCTACAAATGCGACCTATTAGATGCAGAACGTGTCATGAAAATCTTCAAACAGGTATGCTCCATATAATACACCTTGTCAAGCAGTACGTGGCCAGTCATACTAAAAACTGTGAGTTTGATTGTTCCTTAGCACAAAATTGACTGCGTCATTCATTTCGCCGCTTTGAAAGCTGTTGGGGAATCGATGCAGCTGCCGCTTCAATACTACAAGAACAACATGATTGGAACAATTAACATGTTGGAGGTAAAGTATCTCTCTGGAGAGAATATTATTTCATGTGCCATGTGTATGACACCGGGATTTCATTAGCAATGTTTGCTTTGACAGGCTATGCAAGCAACGGACTGCTATGATCTAGTATTTTCAAGGTAAATCGATCCCTACGAATGGACCCATACTCATATTATAGCTACTTCTTACGGGACACACTTGCGTGGTCGGAAATATTTTATAAAATTGCTTGATTAACTTTCATTTAGTTCCTGCTGTGTATATGGAGATCCTGAATCCTTGCCTATTACCGAAGGTGAGTAAACAGTTTGTTTGATCAAATGAAGCTAGGCACGTGTTGAATTATGACTGACATGCAAGCATTTCATGTGTTAACAACTACATTTATCAGAACATCCTACGGGAAATGTAACAAATGTCTACGGCCGAACCAAGTATTTCATCGAGGAGATGCTCAAGGACTTGTCAAAGTCCAATCCGGTAAGTTGTATTGCCAATCTAAGCATGCAAACCTGCAGAATCAATCATGTGGTATATGAATATATTTTTTCAATTAACACAGAAATGGAACATTATTTCCCTCCGTTACTTTAATCCTGTTGGAGCCCACCCCTCGGGTCTGATTGGAGAAGATCCAACGAAAGAAGTTCAAAATGTTATGCCATTCATTGCTTCCGTATGTTGAATATTAAACGCTCTAAGTCCTGTTAGTTTTACGTAAATCTTTAAGAAGTTAGTTTAATGGAATTCGTCTATTGTTGATAGGTTGCACTCGGTAAAAAGCCTCATGTAAGCATCTTCGGTAATGACTACAACACACCCGACGGTACCGGAGTTCGTGACTACATTCATATTATGGACCTTGCATCTGGACACGTAGCAGCATTAAAGAAACTACAAACTACGGAAGGTCTCAGATATAAGGTAGAAAGTGTTTGAAATGGGGATATTTTTAATTGTCAGTATATAACATAACAAGTTTTACTCAATTTTTGGCGCATTACTGCTGACACCATTGCAATTCATTGCATTCATTCTCGTCATGATCCTCTCATCTCCAGGTTTACAATCTTGGTAGGTTGAATCAAAAAATCATATTGTGTGTAAATGAGTTTTTCAGCTGCTCAAAAATGCTACAATTTAATTAATAACAAAGGGCTGGGAAGAGGAATCTCCGTCCTTGAGTTGATTCGAGAATTCGAAAAGGCAACGGGAACTACTGTGCCGATGGTTCAAAGTGAGAGGCGGTATGGAGATGTAGGTACACTGATTTGTGCCGCTGAAAAGGCCCTCAGCGAGCTTGACTGGGTGCCCAAGTATAAATTACCAAGAATGTGTAAGCAAAACACATCAATTGAATCGTAAGAATAACCACCATGTGTTCACCCAACTTGTCCAGGCTGATACTTGCGATTATTTTTTTGACTCATGATTTCACTACTGCTTCACCTTGGGGCCCTCTTGCGTCACATAAAAGGCAATTTTATACTTATCTTAAACTAGAACAGTCAATAACGCTGTGAAAGTAACCACGTGTATTTAATGCACAGTCACAATTCCCGACGTTCACATCTCGAGTGAACCCATATGCACTCATTCCATAGTAGCTACCTTTACTGTTACTGTTATGCACAATCTCTAACATTCTCTTTGAGATTCCAAACCAAAAAGATTAGCAGCTTAACTCTTACTAATATAGACATAGTCGTTGGGAATATGGGAATATATAAATGTGCCCACTATCCACCCACACAATGACACGCATCGACAATATCTCAATTATCAAAATTATTTAGTTCTAATACGGGATTAATCTAGGTTATCAAATTGCACATGGGTTCCGCAATTATGGTTTCACATTGACTTGCATCCTATATATTATATATTTATAGTTGCACGCATCAAAACACGCTGGCACTAAAAATGTTTAGTTTTTAATGAATCGTATTTTTGCACGCGTACACAATCAAATCCACAGTAATCGCTAACTAATTGAGCAGTTGCAAGCTTTTATTATTATTATTTATGTTATTTATGTAGGTGTACAATTTAGGAACGGGTAAGGCTTCTTCAGTACTCGACTTGATCCGGACATTTGAGCTCGTGTCTCGAATGAAAGTGCCTTACGTAATGAAAGACAGGCGACACGGTGACATTGTCTCTATGTACGCTGACACGACCCTTGCCTCTGTTGAGCTCGGCTGGCATGCCCAACATGACCTTCTCCGCATGTGTAATATTTTATCCTTATATCCTTTAAATAAATAATATCCTTTGCATTATATTCCATCCAAATTATACCCGCTTTGCTGTATAAATATGTTTGAATTATAGTGAGCTTGGTAGTTTTGCTGCATTATTTAAAGTAAATATGTTTCCGTATGATTTGCAAGTTATTACTGCCCAAAGGGTGCTTATTCATATCTTGGTGAAACGGGTATATACGAAACAATGCTTGGTTCGAATCGGAGCTGGGGTGTTTGACTGGAGTTTTTATGACTGGTTTCAGCCTGGACCAGTAAGAATGTGCACATGTGTGGCATGTGGCATGCCTAATGTTAAATCGTATGTTTTAATATGTAATATGTTTCCAATGAATCTAGGCGAAGATTTCTGGCGTTGGCAAACAATGAACCCCAACGGATACAAATCTGAAGTTGTTGCAGCTAATGGAAATGGTCCGGCTGAAAAGATAGCAAATGCAACGTATACAAATGGAAGCCATCTTAATGGCGAAAGTGTAAAGACAACGAATGGTCACTAACTTGTTGACAAGGATTATTTGACAAGTATCGCTTTCACATTTTACCTAGACTTATTCATATTAATAAGTCGTGGAGATCATGGGGTTCAAACAATTTTATTCTTTTATTTAATATTAGTACTTTGCACGCAACAGTGCAATTCTTATAAACTCGTTGGTACCAACTTATTGCAAATTATTATGAACGTATTCACTGCATGGATTTAAAATTTTATAAAGTTTTCATTAACGTCTTCCGTTGTTTTAATCGATTTCAGCTAATGAAAGCAGAGCGACCGTCTGGCTTTCAAGGAAATTAGTGTGCTACGCACATTGTGTCAATTTTTAAAAGGTGATGGATTCCCTAGTTTTAGTGTTAGTTTATTTGGTCAACTAAGATAAATCAGTGTGTTATATCCATCGATTATTAAGTTTTGAATAAAACGTATATTTATGGATTCTAAGAAATATAGAAAATGTCTAGATTCGTGTGTGATTATGTATATGCAGCGCACCTCTGCACATCATTGAAGGAGTTCAGAGAATATAAATCATTTGCTCCAACTGTTCTATTGTTTTCCACTTTATTGTGTTGATTTTACTTGCATGTATCTGGGTTGACCTATAACTCACAACTTTCACACATTCATGAAATCCAGGTAACGCATAAAATAGGTGCATTGCAAACAGTTTAGAATTTTGGCAATCCAATTTTTCTTTCAAAAGGATAATAACTGCTAACAGTACAGTCCAACGTTGAAATAATACATTTATAATTACATTCGTAATAAATGTCTAGAATAATATCTACCTTGCTATTATTCGCAATAATGGGTCTTCTTCACATTGCCTTTTGTAAGTGGCTATTTTTCTTGTTGCTTTCAGTTCGAATGAATTTCTATAAATGAACTATTGAATGAATAGTACTGAAGAACGTTTTAAAAATTATTTGAAAATAATTCAATTATTGTAATAAAAAGGTCTACCAAAAATTCGAAGCATTACGGATGACTTTAGTTCATCGAAGGAAGCCGAACGCCCAACAAGATATGATAAATGTACAGAGCGAGGACATACTTGTATCGACTTTGATGAATGTTGTCAAAAAGAAGACATTTGTGCAAAAGGGCTAAATGCGTATACAGCACACGTGAAAACTTGTGGAGTTCCAATCTGGTAGATCATGCAAGAAGACATGCGGTGAGTATAGCCAACATCCAGCCCAATCCTCATCTATTTTGTCTCACCAGTTTCTAATGTTATATTTCTTCGGTTGGGTGTTATAATTGGCTGTATATCTATAACAGTTTTTAAATTTTCGACATAATTAGGGATTTCTGTCCACCACATGTGTAGACTGGAGTATATGCTGTTAATATGGAATATGCAGATGCTAACCAAACATTTACAAAACAGTGGAAGTAGTGTCAATTAAGAACAATTATGGTTTGATTTTGAATTAAAGAATTTGGAGAACTTATTTTTTTATAGTTTAAAATTCGAAATTGTTTTATTCAGTCCGTATTTGTTGATTCAATAAAAGTTACATTTTATCCTTGGTACACTCTAACCCAATCAATTTCCATAGTGGGTTTTGACCAAGTGCTTGGGTCCATGGGTGGGAAACCTGCGAAGAAACCACCTCCAATAGCTATATTAAAGATAAAGTTGGAGGGTTCCGTGAATGGAATAGGCTCTCCACGGCATGGCCATTTGCTCGAATCTGAATTGAAAGTTCCGTCGGTCAACGAAACTTCGTAGTATTTCACATTATCAATGTACCACTCCATTTTAGAAGGAAGCCATAAAACAGCAAATTCATGGTAGTCCGCACTGAGATCAGAAGGTGCTGTGGACTTCACTCCTTTTGATGTTAATGCATCCCATGACCTTCCCCAATGACCGGCCATTTCCAAATTGCGAGCTTCCCCTGCTTGCCCCCTATACTCGGCAATGTCGATTTCCTCGTACCGACATTCGTTATTCAATGGGAGAAGCCACAAAGCAGGCCAAAGGTGATCTCCACGGGATAACCGAGCACGGACAACATAGGCTCCATACACAAACCCAGTTGTCTTCTGGCGGATTCTGCCGGAAGTGTACTCTTTATCTTGCATATTCTCCCTGCGAGCAGTGATGACGAGGTTTCCGTTTTGGACGGCAACATTATTCCTGGTATAACATTGGAGATTGCCACTGCCATATTCTAAGGACACAGACCAGGTTAATTTTCATCAAAATTCTGCAGCTCTTGTTGAAGAGATAATTCATTTACATGTGAAATTATTACCTGTTCCGCAACCTTCTTGGTACTCCCACTTGTTCAAATCCAGACTCGAACCTTCAAAGTTGTCTTCGAACACAATGTCACCTTCCCATGCGCTTGCAAGGCACACAGAAATCAGTAAGATTCCAATAGAAAGATTCATTTTGGTTGTGTCCATAGGATCAACTACAGGTCTTTTAGGGCACGGCCAATTTATTACTGCATGAGATGCTTGACGAGTGCTTATAAATATGTGAAGCTCGTAAATAAGCTTATATAATCACTTCAAACCCTGTCATCAACCTAGCTTCTGGACATGTTTTCCATCCCCATTTAGGTAGACACTTACATACTAATTATGATTACAATTGATTGATGGGATCAGTCTGGAACTAAAGCTGTCAATAATAAAACAGTCATAATCAATTATCATAATAAAGTCATCCAAACTATTCCAAACCGTGTACATGCTAGCTCTGCTATGTTTTCGCACTCTCGTAATTCTTTGTACTGATGAAACAAGGAAAAGTAATTTGACTTCTATCTAAGATTATTAAAGCAATTATTATATTATATTAACTGCTCGCTGACTTCTATAAATTGTTACACAGCTGCTATAATTTGTTTTTGTAATTAAAAAAATATTTTGTTGTAATTGCAACTGGTGTTCGTACGTGCTTTCGCAGTAAAACATGTACCTGCGACTTTCCATGAAATATAGCGCTACGAATTATTGCAATGTATTATGGAATTACTTACAGTTACAATACGATTACCGAGTAAGTGGAATATCATATGTATGCAGAGCAGATCCAACTGTCAAATTAAAGTTTGCAACATTTGTACACGCGGTAATAATCGACCATATTTCACGATTGTCAGCAGTCAATCGATTTCCATGTAAAGTATGATAATGAGCCACTCATTGTCAAAGCTATCTTTGACAGCCTTTTGACTATGTACTGAAAACCATTGATGGGGCACGGGTCTAATTATTAGTAATTATTAATAACTATGTCCAATGATTCAATTAATTTTCCAGCAACACCCCCAAGGATCAATTGATAACCTCCAAAAACTAAAAAACAAAGTGGACAGCATTGGATAGTGAATACATTCCAATTACAAATTATAATCATAATCAGTAAATTTAACAGCGGTCCGAAATAATAAATCGATTGATACAGAGCTCCTTATATTTATTGGTCTAACAATCTCGACGAATAGCGATATAGGGTCACTGGCTTCCTTCCAGAGACCATTACTAAAGGCTCCAAACAATGTAATTTGACACATTATGCAAAATTGAAAGTTTTGACTAAACTCCTTCATTCTGTGTAAAAATAAGCAGTTATGCCGATATTGAGTCGCGTGTAATTCATGCCATCCCTCTCTACTACTCGTTAACAGCGTTCATTATGCATCATCTAAACATCTGCATTTGTATCGAAGTACTAATTGCGGTTCGTTTCGTTTCTTGGAAATATTCAAACAGATTTACAACCAGACTGAAGCAGATTTATGGTCCTTGGCATTATGTCTATGGATTGTGACTGTACGCGACAGCACAGAAACAACTTATTACGCTTATTATTGCCTTGCATTACGAATGGTGCTTCAGATTAGATCCAATGAACCAGGATTTTTTCTCTTTGACACTATACTCAAATCACTATAAGATCAGTCCTCCTTTATTATACATCATAAGCATTAATATAGTCATTTTAACAAATGCCTTATTAAATGTAATGTAAATATCAATCAATACACTTTGATCGACTTCTCCTTAGTGTCCGCTAAGGACAATTTATGTACAAAAAGCGAGACCTGTAAATATGTACATGGTCCAAACATAACTTCGAGTGTGGTTGTATGGTTAAATTTTTTATCAGACAAATTATATCGTGATATGGCGCACGTGTTTACAAGTAATCTGGTAAACAAAATCTATAATACTTGGTAGATGCATTCAAGCATACACTAATACGAGCTGCAAGCCAAACAACCACAAACTTTTTGCTAGTTAGTGATGTGGTGCTAATTATAGACTTATATAGCTATTGTATACTAAAGATATTATTTCACTCTCACTCAACTCAAGTGATACTTTCAACAAACAAATAAATCTGATTGCATTGCTGTAAATTATGAGTACGATAATCAGTTTGGTTGCATGCTGCAATACATGAAGGGGAAGGGGATAACTGAAGAAATAATAATTTATACAATATTTCCATTATCTATATTCACTAACAGTTATATCGGTAACCGAATAAGACATGGGTTATATTTCTACATGTAATTTGCAATAGTTACATGTTCAAAAATGGCATTTGAAGGAAATTGCTCATGTTAGTTTCTGCTTTTTATATTTACGCTGATATTGTAGCATATTTAGGTTCGAATTTTCTCCTCCTTCCGCTACAGTTATTATTGACGTAATTAGAACACCTGGATGCCGCACCAGCAGCATCGCTCCCACCTGACGTGCTATAACCGTCACTCTCGAACCCTCCATTGTCAACACCATCAACTACGTAAGACCTTTCTGCTCCACTTGGCTTCTCTTGAACACTTACATCAGCAGTGTTAACTATACCCCTACCTTTTGATCCTTCGTCCAGTTGCATTCTTTTGATTTCGTCTTCCATGCTGAAATTATTTCCTTCAGTCATTGTTGCTTTATTGACGCTAGTCATTGTACCCCTGCTCATTACGCTGACCACGCTGAGTGGCAAACTTTTCGGACCACCGCTTCCATGTCGGGTTAACTGATGATGTGAGATCGAGCTAATGTGACTGGAGTTGCCTACAGACAGGGCGCTGATAAGACTGGGAGATGTGCTTCTCATTGTGTGGCGTGAGTCCCCGTGGAAAGAATCCGAATGGTCAGAATGAACCGAACTTGTCTTGTTACGACGGTGCGAACCTACCCATGCCATACCAAGGAGGCCCAGAAGAATCATACAAGTGAGGACTGCCATGCCTGCAACCGAAGCTTGGTTTGCTAACTCGAGGGGAACAAATAGTTGCTGTTGCAATTCGTTTGTAAGGACTTCATTCGGTTCGGCCATCTAAATATAGAAACATTATTATTGAAGTACTCGATCCGACTTTGATTCACCATGAACATAATGAACTTTACAGATATATTAATGTAGGATATGCATTACCTCCTCAACCCACATAAATGGAAACAATGTTGGTCGAACATTTGCAAAAGTGGTCATGTCACGGTTGGGATGAACCATCACATTAAACTGAACTCGTTTTGCAGCTCGGAGAATAACGCCAGTTTTCTATTCGAGAAAATGAAATGATTAACTGAAATGGCTTCGACTTTCCTGTAAAAATCAAATAATTACAACTTTGTACACCGTTCTTTACCGGCTCAATATCCAAACTAGTTTCATGCTTATCTCTTTCAGGTTTAAGACCAACGATCATGTCCTGGTACTTTTGATGAGAATCCAGAAAATGCGCCCCGGACAATGCAATTGGAGCATCTAATACCAGAAGAAAATGACGTTATTCTGG
This sequence comes from Dicranocentrus wangi, assembly GCA_036850665.1. Taxonomy (NCBI): domain Eukaryota; kingdom Metazoa; phylum Arthropoda; class Collembola; order Entomobryomorpha; family Entomobryidae; genus Dicranocentrus; species Dicranocentrus wangi. The sequence goes on along the minus strand of JAANSN010000146.1, from coordinate 42,085 downwards.
CTCCATATATTCAAGTACCTGCATGTATTTAGAGTATATAACTTACCATCTCTACATGGAGCCATACTCAAAACTCCATATTTAAAGCATTCATTATTTTTCCCCTTGGGACAAAAGCAAAAGTCCTTATGATCAAAAATTGTCTTCGCATCCGGCATCTTAAATCTGTATGCTCGTATTCCCCCAATATCCACTTCTTCACGAAATGTTACAAAGATCGACCTGTAGGTATTCACAGATATTAACAAATTGTTCCACCTAATTGCAAGAGCCAAGATCCGTATAAAAGTTACTTTTGGCATCACGTCAAGATAAAGTCTTACCTGCAAATATCTGACGAAAAGAATCTGATAAGGCTCTCCTTAGAAATGAAAGGTGGCGCAATCGAGCCGTCCGTCCCGTTAATTAAGTTACAAAAGCCATGATAGTAATTCAGTTTGGTTTTCCCATTCCAGCTCACGATCTGACCAAACTCTTGCGGATTATTTTTCCCCGACCGAATCACGTACTCGCCATCATCGGTATTGTTTTTCTGTAAAATGCGGAAAACCAAACGTATTCAACAGTCCACAAATTACCAATTTCGTTTTATTGCATACTGCACAATGACTCATTCAGCTTAGAGGCTGGAGAAACGGATTATGAATCCTATAATCATAGAAATTATATTTCGACATACTCCGTCATTTCATAGTTAACCCTGAAGCATATCACGCTCTTGTAAGCAATTTTACTTGTTAACAAGATAATATTTACCACGACTTTGGTGTACTTACCCCCAAATAAAATCCAAATCTGCCTGTTTCAATGCTCCGTGGGATCTTTACACCTCCGACCAACGTGACGGCTGGACTTTTCAGAAAGTTGAGATAGTGTTGGACCGAGTACCCATCAAACATGTATTCCTTCACGGTGGCATACGTAAAAAGTCTCTCTCCTCGTTGCCGCATGTTCCGATCGGCAAGGGCATGGGCAAACGAGAAATTACCAACGTTGTCGTACGTGAGCTTGGACAAAGTCTGCGTCATCACGAAACAATAGTGTTAGCCAAACGAAATGCAACAAGCAATATCCCATACATACATACATAACATAAAGAACGAAAAGAATGCTAGAAAAAGAGTTAAATTTGAGTTTCTTTATAGTAATTAACCAATCATGGGAAAATATAAATGGATGTGGTGGTGGATTCATAATGGGGGTTGGTTTGGTAAATACTTAAAACTTCCAGCTTCAAAACATTTTTCACGAAATGAATCAGTCATGCTAGCGCTTGAATAGTCAGAGGGGAAGCAAACTTAGTAATCGTGGTCATTTTTCACCCATCAAAGGGGCAATCTAACTGACATTATAATATTACGGCATTTTAAGTGTGTGTATCACATTCAGCATAGTAGGTTTATGAGACAGTCCAGCTAGAAAGATGTTCCACAATTACAGCTTTGATACAACAACTGGTTATATTGTTTTCTTAAATTGAGATCTGTAATTGCAACAATTGCGGATTTCGTTTAAGAAGTATGTGGAGCATATGGTTAGCTTGAGTCCGAGCAAAAATAAAATAAAAATACATCATGAGCAAAACAATGGAACTGAATGATGAATGGTGCAAGCGAAATTGCGTGCTATGTAATCAGGGAAAATAAAGCAGTCGTTTGCTAGTCACTATTTGGAAAAATTCCACAATATTTAAGAACGTGCAAAAATAAAAATGAAATCCTTGTTTTACATGGAATTTTTGTTCTAATGAGGTTCTGTGTAGGATGATTGCGGTGCGGAAACGATGTATATTGCTTTTATTAAAGGAGTAATCCTTGCAAACAAGGCAAAATACTCGATCGAGGGCAAATTAGCTTCAATATCAACATCCGTGTGAAATAGCTGCATATGTGATGACTGTCAAATGTTACTTGAATGCTTTAAATTTTGACACCAAAATTGAATTAATTTTTCAAGGTTACAAAGTATGGAGACGGAAGGTGCACTATGACGTGCATGGACGCTTGCTTTAAGCGCTGCTAACCTGCTAATTGGCTATTATCGTTGTTATTTAGACTGGTTTATGATTAGCAGCACCTGTTACACATAAAAATTTTATGCATTCACAGCAGTGACGCATGCAGAGTGTCGCGTAAAGTGCACCACTCACTCACCACAAACGGTACGTTGATGACAACCAGACGATCATATTCCGATCCATTGGAAAGGTCTGGTCGAAATGTGTAAATGATTCGTTGTCTGTATGTTATTGTATCTTTTTCGCTGTCCACTGCCATAATTTCTTTGATTCTTTTCTCCCTGTATTCCAAAGAATTGAAAGCAAAGCGAAATTAATTAACTAGTAAAAGTGACGTTCAACGTAATGAGCACCAAAATTCCGTCATTTAGTAAGATCCTATTGGTATTGGTGCTTTGAACTTACTCGTATGCATATGGTCCAGCTTCCACAAGCCTTGGTTTTGCCCCAGTTTGTACTGCTACTGGATTCGTAACGTTGAAGATACGGAAGCGAATAATAATCGGCACGGGGATATCTTTCCATTTATTCCATGCATCGGATCCAGGAACTAATTGTAGTCTCTAAAATATTAACAATATCCAAATCCAGATTTATTATCCACATATATTTAGCCGTAAAGTACGCTTGAACCTGCATACCAAAATATACACCTCTGTAGCCTAGTATATAACTAGGCGTCTGCTGCATCTGACTGAAAGTCGCATGGCCTTGTTTTCTAAGAGTAGTAATGGATAAATATTTGTAACATTTCCTTTGTTAATCGCATAGTGTAGCGAACCGGTTGGTTGTCTTGCTAGATAATTTCTTATCGCGCTGGACTAAAGAATATGTGGCCAAACATGATTAAAAAATATGTGTTGATTACTCGATCGTAAGGTATGGTGATGTGCCTTATTGACAACACCAAATATAAGGACAGGAATGAAAATGACGGAAACATAACATTGGTATCCCTCAAATGCATACCTATGCATATTGTCGTACGCACGTTGTATGTAAAAGAGTCACCGCTCATCGTTTTCTTCCTTATTGCGAGAATATCACTATCACTGGTGACATATCTATGTGAAATAATCATATCTTGTTAGCATGCAAGTGTCGAAGTGTATTTTGGACATCGACGTGATCGACGCAACATTTGCAAAATTTTTATGCAAAATGCAAAGTAACACGCTTCCTATGAAACTTAAACCCTCGAGCAGCTAAATGACCATGGGTCCAACCAGAATTATACCTACCTGTATGCATACCAATGAATATTTAAATATTTCATGAAAATCTACTCGTACTGGGTATCAGGAGTCAAAGGCCTTCTCGAAGACAAGAATCTGGTGTTTCGGTACGTCCATTATAGTCGAAGTTGCTCACGAATTACAAATATATAAAATATTTACAGTAAAAACAAGTCTAATTAGAAAATGTCTTCTTGGAGAATCATTTCACCCTTACCGGTTTATCTATTCATTTCCTTCACTCCAGTATGTTTCGGAAGCCTACTAGCAAGTGAAGTGAGTGAAGGACCGTGTTTATCATGGTCCCAACTTTTGCCTCATTTTTACAACGGGATTAATACCGTTCCGGTAAGAAAGCTCATTCTTGGTAAATATTAGCTGTAATTGGTCAATAAAATTTTCTTCACAAACTTTCAGGTGCTCACTCCAGGTACTTTTTACGCACCCGTTGCCAGCAAAGCTGCTTATCGCCAGTACGCAGAGGCTCTACTAGGTCGCCCAGCCGATAACCAAGGGGAGATAGATTCCATGCAGCTAATTTTCAATTGTGGTGTTCTATTCTCGACAATCGTTAACACAGGTTTTCCAAATCTCGACAATCCACCTCAATTCAGTCAATCCTGTGTGTCAGTGGCTCTCCCTAGTCTCCCAAATCTTGGTATCACAAGAGGCAACCTGAATTTCGATTATATTCAAGCTACATGTTTTGGGCTACCTGCGATCAGGCCTGATGGTAGCATTTCGTGGACAGCATCCCAGTCATTTGGTAAGAAGGGCAATAATTGCATCAATGAAACCTTGTCAAAAAAGTTCAGATTTTGGTGTGACCTTTTTTATTTTAAATATATTTTGGTATCTATATAGTGGCAACTATGGACAGTATAATTTGGGCAAATGAGGATAGCAGTGTTCTGCTCACGTACCGATGTCCTGCTGATGGTATTAAAGACTACAAAGTCGTCTCCAGAAATAAAACTTTAAGTGAAGGAGACCATTTAATTGTCAAGCAGAAAATTTTGGAGTTAGGCTTCAGTGAGGACAATATAGCCTACATGCAATACGATTAATATCGTTCCAAATCCAGTCATGTGTCATGTAGTCATTATAATAATTACAGTTTTAAATTGTATGTCAAATGCCACAAAAATAATCTCATTTGCTGTTGTAGCAATACGAGTTCATATGTCAGATCTAAATTATAATCTTCGCATTATTCCAATCACGAAATAAACATCTTATTTATAGCTTCCACTGCGGCATAAATATTTAGTATGTCACGTGTACATTTATTTGATCGAGATCGCAAGTATGAAACGAACTACAAGAGATTTAATACACAAAATGTGTACATGTCGACTACCACGTTTAATTCTGGATTTCTAGAACAATGTTCCCATTATTGAACCAGTAGCACCGACTAAAGATCAACTGGTCGATGGAGATCCACATGGATGAACTTGTCAGTCATCATGTCGTTACATCTCATATACACTGTGCTTCCAATTTAATGGCTCTTGGTTGACACCCTTACCTTAATAATTAGTTAAACATTTGGGAATTGAGCCCAGTACCTACACAGGATGAAGGAACAGATTCTGATATTATATAACCTAGGAATGTAAAGACGAGCGTCCACCGCACCGGAAATAATTGAAGTGTAAGTTGTCACGTCACGTCCGCATTATCATATATTCTGTTTCGCAGATGAAGACTCGCTTACAGCTTTTGATAACCAATTTGCACATAAATAAAATATAATTGCATAACTATGGATGAACTCATGTGTGCACGTCGCAAACAAAACATTGACCAGTGTTTTATCATGCATGTGCACCCTACACACCAGTTGAGGTGTTGGGGTGGAGGTCTTGAACAGAGTTCATGTCAGTTGTCGGTTTTGCTCTACTGCTCATAAAAAAGTACACATATTCATTAACCCTGATTCACACAGCTTCACTTTCAGAGGCTCACAAATAAAAATCATTAGAATGCTTCAATACGCATAAATGCACATTTTTGTAAATTGGGTAATAAGCAAAAAGCAAATGATACAGTGGAGAAGGAGAAGGGCTTGGGATACTCATTATCAGTAGTGGTACAAGTCGGTGGATGCAGATCTGTAGGGGTGATGTGTGACTTATGCACATCTACCACGTGAAGCATTTAGTTACTTATGAATAAATAGGTAACTATATTTAACTCAACGATTAAGATCATATCAAATATCAAGGCTCGAAAACAATTACCATTTTATATGACTATTAATAACCATCCTCTCATCTCTGGAATACACAATACGTATGAAGATTACTGGCTGTTTCAGAATTATCTCAATTACCTGTAAAGGGAGCTAACTGGTCGTTAATTTTTACTTCTATTCACATCTTTCCAGCCCATTATTTTGGCCAACTAATTTTGCCACAGGACATGGGCAGGAAAAGTGACCAATTCATGTTCTGACGTGCAACTGTTTTGTTGAAGTCACAGGTTCCTGTCCATCTGAGAACTAGGTATATACCTGCGAACAATACCTGCACCATCCATCTGTCATAATAATATGCATTTATGTCAGGCTTTGTAGAATTCTAAACAAATTATTACAGAATTGCAACACGCAGCTCGAAAATAGTTTCAAAGGATTCTGGAGAACCAGTTTATAATAGTTTTCCTTATAGGTACATGTGGCATGTGGTATAAAATAATGAATGATCGTAAAGTAAAAGGGATTAGAAGAAAACTAAAATTTGTAAAACGTCTTAAATTGTATCTGACAACTATTAAATCTTTAAATATTGCACATTCAAGGTATATTTCATTCTGCAAAGGATGAGGGTGAGTTTTGGATGCCGTTGGTCGTAGCATGCATGGGACAGGATATAGATTTAGGGTTTTCTGAGATGACACTAACAAACAACCTTAACCCTGCAACTTCTTCGCGTGTTTCTGTCAATGTTATATACAGAACTACAGACGCCAATGATGCCATATAGTATTATAACCCTTGTAATGTAAGTAATAATGTAATGTAACTCGACTTTGGCATTGGATACGTAATAAAGTGAAAAATCTCCGACGTGCATATTAGAAAAAATAGCCTACAACACCTTGACGTCTACAAACCAAAATCTTGAAAAAGTGAAGACATTAAGCGGCTTTACGCAGTACGAAGTTCAAGGCTTTCATTTTCATATTATAAGTATCTGCTTTAAAATTCATGTTCAGAATGAAAAATTTGCCAATTTTCGACTTGCTACAAAATATCACACAATGTACAAAACGCTGCGTCTTTCTAATTTCCTTTTTGTTTTACATTTAATCAATGACATCACACAAGTTGTACACTGCGTTGTATGTAACTACAACTTTGAATGCCCGGTGCAAAATTAAGTGAACATTAGGAAATTCCTCAAAGGATAAATTACGTCATAATTTGAAGTAACACAAGTATGTGTAGTCTAACCCTGCGAATATCAGTAGAGTTTTGTGAATATGCTCTAACCATCATCACGGAAATAAATTTTTCCTTGTTAAGATATTTCTTCAACTTAGTCAATCTTTAACTTGTTGCATGGGGCAAAGACGGTTAAGAGGTTTGGTTTAGGGTCTGATAGACTGATAGGGGTTACAAGAAGTCTCAGCAATGCCCGAAAGGTCTGGATTTAATTTGTTCTTATAGGTATGTACCATAAATCCAGTACAGAGCTTCCATATCAAGCCGCGTATCCAGTGAAAGATACAAGATATAAACCTTTGCTACTTCGAATGCTTACGCCTTATGAGCGTTTACGTAAAAATCAAAACATACCTTTGCTTGTAATGACCATGAAATCGGTACTGCAAACTTGTAAAAAAGCTAATTAGCAAGAAACTTACAAGTTTACAAAAAATACTGCCATATACATGATGTACGGCAAGATGATAGATTCAAAAAATCACTCAAAACATATGGCCATAATCTAATGCGATATGAAAAGTTGGAACTCATAAATAATGTATTCCCTTGTTCTTCCCACGTTGGCATTTTATCTCACGCATGCAAACAATTATATGTAAAAAGCAGGTAAAGCGTTTTAACATGCGCTTAATAGTACATAAATTTCAATCCACACCTTATTTTTACATCCATGTCAATCATATTAAAACAAGAATGTTTAAACCCGTGTTGGAGGTCCACTCATTCTTAACTCTTACAATAATTTTCTAAATTGTGCAAAAGTTTGAGAGATTTTTTTACTATGAAACTCGAGGTACATTTATTGCGTCACATTATGCCATTCAGACTGACAGGCATGACCAAGCCTCCAGCTGTATATTTTAACCCATAATTAATTTTTTCAGTGATTTTCGTGGCGAAACCAGCGGTTCATATTGCGTGGTTAGAGTATACGCAAACAAACTACGATTTTTGTTGGCGCTGTTCGTTACCATTTTTGCTTCCTATAAGAGACAGTTTCCATTAACATAAACGCGCAATGATGTTCCTTGTTCCTTAAATTTTATTTGCTAAAATTACAGAATTGTTAGAAAGTCGAACAGACGGAATATCTGACATTTCCGAGTCCTTTTTTATTTAAAAAATTATGTTTATACTTATCTTTGTAACTATTCTGCACTGGATAGCCCGAATAGGCATTATTTGTAAATTTCCAATCTTATACGACACATGAATCTAGGTTGGCTACTGAACGTTGTGCTCTTATACTTCAAGTGTACATACTTCTTTAACTGGTTTTAAGAGTAATACTAGATGATAACATTTTAATTTTCAGTCATAAACCTGAGATAGAAGTTATTACTATTAATAAAACTGACATACATAACACCCATCATTTCCTATTTCATATGCATAATTACTAAATCATTTGAAATAATAAAAAAATAATGTAAAGCAACATTATTGCAAATTTCCGGCTGTAGTAGACTACAGTAACCTAATTGGTGTGCTGTCCATGTAGATATTATAATTAAGATACTAACCTTGACGTTTTTAACTGTTAGTTTACTGATTGATACGGAAACTTGGGACTTGGGATGTTTTTATAGTACTTATCGTAGGAAGTTAACATTTCTGGTTTTCGCTGATTGAGAGAAATCAAGTGCAACAAAATAATTTCTCACGACACGACTTCAATCCACTGATTGTGGGCTTGATTCTTGATTCTATTCCAGCGCGGAGCGCGGTATACTTCCACTTTTAATCAGTTTACATTACAACCGTGTAAAAGGCTAATAATACATGATGCTGCCTAGAACTGAGGATGGGGGTAACCCGATAAATAATTTGAGAGATAAAATTCTCTTCAGATGAAAATGTACCACTGCACTGTCAATGAACCAGGGCTACAGGTAGATGAAATAACATCCGCACTGTCGTTACCATTTAAAATTACGGCAAACGTTATATCAATGCTGCAAAGAACGACATTTTTAACCTTATGCAATTTGTATGCCACCATTTAATTCATCATTGAAAAGGAAACGGGTCAAGTTTACGTACGTAAAGTACATAACAGGCGCATGAATTTCTAGTTTTTAAATTAGGAACTTGCAAATTGAAGATTTTCTACCTATGTACATACACCCATCTGCTAAATCATGGTTGCACTGGCTGACCGGTCTAAAATTCATTGACGGATATGAAAATGTTTTGCCAACAAGGAAAACTGCGGTAGCGTAGCTTATACAATCCTATGTTATTATGATAGATACAACAAGATATAATAAACAATAGGTTAAAACTTATGAAATACCTACTTGCATGACAATAATATGCACATGCATTCTCTGCAGTATTTGCGTGTACTTTGATGGTTGATAGCTTGGTGATGCGGTGAGGTAGGTAATGATTGTTAACGAGCTCGCCAGCTCTCGACACTACATTGCAATACGTAGAACTATCGCCCAACCTCAGTTACGAAGGAGCAGTTTCGATATAAATGTTGACACTGAAATTTACGCACAAGGATTGCCTGATTGTGTGTCATTGACTACAATACGACAATAGTTATAGGGTGCTTCACGCTACGCTACGCAGCAGACGTTGTTTAAAATAAGTCGAGCAGGTTATCACTGTAGATTATAAAAGACATTTGAACAAGATTCCGACTTTAAATGTTATTATCTAATCATATCACTTACAGCTGCTGCCGCTTGAGTTCTATAACTATTGTTCTATTGAATCAAACGACAGGTGACAACATTAAATTTCTTCAAGGAACAGAAAATCGTGGACCTTTCGGCTTGTAGTTTGTAATAGTAAATCAGAGACTACATTTTTGTAACACGAATGCACATGCAGACACATGATATCATGTCACAACCTCTACTGATGGTATCTACATACTTACAGGCTGCTTCGGTATATAGGCACATGATGCATTTTATATTTGGCAATTTCTGTAAATTTCACGCGATAAATTCCACCTTGTCAATGGTACTAATGATTTTCTAGTAAAGGTTTAAACCTTCAGCTTTTAAAGTAGAGTCAATTCGATAGCTAATTATGATTAGGCATTACGTGTAATTAAAATCTACACAATGATGAAGGATTTGTAAAAGGTCTCGTGTGTACGCTGCTGCTAACAGCTAACAATCGTCACTTGTAAACAATATCAGTAATGAAAGACAAGGGTCCTAGTCCTAGCACGTCCAGATCATGTCATTTAGTCATAATATAATCTAGCCAAATCTATTCCTTTTCAATGTGTGTATTGCTACACTTTGTTACACGTGAATGCAGGGTTTTTGGCAAACATTTGAATGCTTACCTTTACAATTTTATTCAACTACCAGTGCAATGCAATGTAATGACCCTGTAGCTTTAGTAAATGACAGGTACATTGCGCAACCAGTACTGGAGGGAGGCAATTATTTTCCTGAATAAAATACAATGCAAACTTGACCTGCTTTTCATGACAATCTTGAGGGGTGGCATTAGTCAGCTAATCAGATAGAGGATATACTTACATTACATAATATTGAAAGCTGATCAAGCAACAAATGGCATATGCTTCAACCCTTTTCACCGGATAATATAATTGTATTTTGATTGTTCATATTCGATATTACAATTCATGGAGCTACCAAATTCGATTGCTCTGCTTACACAGAGGAAGACACGCGTCACTTGTTTAACATATTCTGATTCGTGTACTTCACTTTCCATACATTAATTACAAATGTAATTGAATTGCTTTCATGAGTCTCATGTTACCACCTATGGTTTTCCGGTAAACAATAGGAATTCACAATGACACCCCTTCGACAAGCTCATGAGGAATTCAGGAGTTTACTTTTCCACACCAATACAGCGGTTGGCGCTTGTGGTTACACTTTGTGTCAAGGATTAAGCATGCTTACAAAAATAAACTTCGAAGTGAAATAAAATATTTTGTGAAGACTACGACTTGCAACATGCCAGTGTTTCATTGAGGGTTCCGCCATATGCACTGAGTTTCAGTTTTTGAATCCCCAATAACATGTTGTAACATTTTAACTCTTTGCATATGAGATACTTGAAAATTCTTGCTTATCCATTTTGTCATGATAGTGTCGATAAAAGATGACCTTACAACTTGTAGTAATTTTAATTTCAAAACGTGGATTACATAGAAATCCTTGTAATTTCAACAATCATTGCTAAAATGCGATCGTTTAAATCATACATTCTCTACAATTACTTATTACTATATTTTAGATTATCATAACGAAGACCAACAGCAACCATGCACTTCAAGAATACGAATGCGATGTAACCATATTTTAGTGCAATATGAAAAAATATTATTGAAAGTGCTAGCGACATTAAGTCTTTGATTTCATGCTTGCGTTGTGTCTCAAATTTCAGCAAAAAAAACTAAGAAATTTGTTATCTTTTTTGGTTCAGTTCTGATTCTGATGTAAGCAGCCAAATACAAACATAAATTACTGTCTTTCACATTAGCTGCCTATAACACCTTTCGAGAAACGTTTGCAACGCCTTTATTAACACATCACAGGAATGTAAATTATTTCATGCTATGTAGTTTTAAAACGAAATAAACGCATACGGATATGGCAAGATTGCAAGTTGTCTGTAGACTATATAATGCAAAAAGCTCCAACGATTATGTATTACTCATATTATTATAAGAACATTAGTACTCCTTGTAATACGAGATTCTTGACATTATATGTGTATAAAAATGTAGTTGCTGTACATTCATACATTGTTTTTGAAGTCACTTAAAGACATTTCGGCCTGCTAATCTTGTTAATTTCACGATGCAGTGATAATTGAAAACATTTGCTCGCAAAATTTCCTCTCAAATCTTTAAAAAAAAAAGTATACGTAGACGTCTAGAAAACTCATACCCACTTGTCACGTCAAGTGAATCAAAGACAGCGATATATTTCTAACAAAAATGTCTTTTGCATTATGCCTAACACACTCGTTCCGGGTTTAGCACCTGTCATTTATATGACTCTTGCGCAAATTTTGATTATAGGTATACACTTATTGAGTCAAATTCATAATGAATTCTTCCTTCCTTTTATAGACTAGGCATATTGTTGTACATCCTCCAGCTCCCACAACGAGTGGCAATGCAAAAGGGATCTTTTTTAGACGAATGCATAAACTCACACTCACCATAACATTTTCCTTTCCTTATTGTTGCAAACCCTTAAGACTCTTTCACAACGTTAGCTCAACCAAACCTCCACCAATTTATTGAATTATTACACACCAGCCGCATAGACAACTTATAGACGAATGGTGGTGTGTATTTATGTCGTATGCAAAGAATGTGTCATCATGGGACGTGCGTACGTACCCCCAAGTAAAAAAAATTTCACAACGAAATGGAATCGCAAACTTGATGCCGACAATTATTGACGGTAGTTGTGGTTGTCCTACTAGCTTCCTTTTGTGGCCAATGAGGAAGAAATGCAATTAATTTAATTAAAAGCCAAAAAGTGAAATTGCGACTCTACTGCAATGTATGGCAGACTCAAATAGCTAACGGTACATTTGTAAACCCTAACTTACCGAATAAATACAATGACCATGTCATCTTCTCTTGCTCACCATAATTAGCAGAATAAACATGAATTATTTATCATATAAACAAAAGTGATTTGTACCTGCGCTATTTGCTGATCTACCACCCAGTCAAGTGCCATCCATTTGAAGAAAGCTGTTACGCACAAGAGGAAAAAGCTAGTCACCACGAGTCCGAGTGGTAGCTTGCGACATATTGAAGCACAACTGCAAAACCGCTTTCTCTTCCCCAGGGGCAGACTGTGATGTTGATGATGATGGTGATATTGGTGATCAAAATCTTTTAAGTTTTCCATTGTGTCTATGTTTAAATATTAGAGAATAGCCAATGTATCTTAAACTGTCACTGCATAAACTGCATTTCATAAACTTCCGAAAGCTTAGAAGTAAGTCATGAAGCACTATTCATGATAGGTGGTAGATGCACCAAGGTTTGGATTTTAACTGCATTTTATTAAAACTGATGTATGGTAGAAAACACAACGCGTTGATTACAATACTACACTTGCACAAAACTGGGCACAATACATTATTTGCGACTTGGTCCTAAAATTGATATGATTTTAAATCCCTTGAAATTTTTAAATTATCTTTGAACAACTGAAGGTTTAATTATAAATAAATTCAAATTCACCGAATTTAAAAATATTTAAAAGACACTAAATCGCATTGTGTTCAATATCTCACCACCACTGACCACTGTCCCACGAGAACTGCTGCTAACCATTCCAGAACTCAACTACAATGATCCTGTCCTACCCTACTGCAAACATCTTTTTCTGAGCATACGCAACTCAACTACCTACGGTTGACAGTGGCAGTATGATGTGAATTTGGCAAGATCTACAGACTAAGATGACACCACATTATTGCACACACCATTTTCATCAGCACGTAAATACTACTCCCCACGCTACGAACTTCCAGCAACGATTTTTGCGCAAGCAGGAATGTGCAGTAGGTATGATATCCTTAACTTAACTCTTATCACTGCACGCACAGCACAACCCCTAACCATCCACTGCTACTACCTGCTAAATTAACCACATTGGATATAACTAACTGAACCACCACTATTACAACTTCCCTGTCTTCACTTTTTCACATGGAAAATCTCTTTGCTCAGAACATAAAATGAAATAGGATACTTTTTTGATGATCTTTACTCTCACTGGCTTGCAGTTCATTTCATACCACGACCAAACGCAATCCTTTGTTCATACCACAATAAGCAACGAGCAAGTAGGTCCTTCTGGATTAAAGCTGATTACTACATCTGCGAGGTAGTTGCAGGCTGTAGAGACAATATGCGTTATACAATAATAGGATGGATGAGACATTCCATGTTTCTACCATTTATTTTCCCCATTTATTAAACAGGGAAGAGAAAAATAGCAAAATTCGTCTATTGCATCTATAATGCATCACTAGGCATCATCGCTACCCTCAATAGGATTTTGTTAATAACAAACCAGCATAAGCACACACTATATTCACTTCACTATATTACATACAGCCACTTCAAAACGAAATGATGATGATCATCATCATATTTTGGGGATGGTGGTGATTGGCGATCCCTCTGTACTTTGTGCGTGTAAATGACTTAACACAGAGTTTATTTACTATTACTAGAACGTAACGACGTTTTACGCAGATTTGTCTTATTACAACCCCATGGCCCTTTGTCAGTTCACCGATCGGGGCAACCATGCACAAAATACATTCTGCACTGTATCTCCATTAACACGTTGAGTGGGTTGGCACGAGTCATTATGCACAGTGAACACATCATCGTATTATGATTGAATTGACGTCGATATTATGGTCCCTTTTGACATCTTGGGATTACACCCTTTAAAGTCTGAGACTCTGCGTACTTATTCCATTACTGTACACTACACACAATCAACAGGTATAGCATATAACACAAGTGCAATTAATGGGATGTGATGATGACCATAACGTATATGTGTATGATTGAGACAATACGAAGGAGACGACGATGATGCATCTTGTAGCACTAACTAACTGTGGAAATCACGTCGCATATTAAATGATAGTATATTGCTGGCATGAAAAAACAAGATACGTTTCAATTTTAATAATGAACTGGCGTAATATGTGATGATGTACAAAGCCTTTACATAAACACAATTCGCAATTTGTTCTGTCAATTAACAACCATATATATTGTATGTACCGGCACCATGAGAAAAGAATAGATATACTTAAGATATTGCTGTCACAGCTTCAGATGCCAAATGAATATAGTAACATAAACATAACGCAAAAATGAGTATATTCTTGGATGTTGATGTGAGGTAATAGCTACTGATTTGGGCTTAAGACAAAGATATTCAAGATATGATCAAGATTATCATAAAAATTTAGCAACTGCAGTCCAAGCTGCACTATAATACTAATATCAGTAGGCGCTCTTATATTAGGTGGACATAGTCATTGGAAAAGGAATCAGCAATTATATTATAGGGTCTACTAAAGGTATTAATGGAGGCATTTAGAAGATCAGCAAGGCCGATAAAGGTGGCACTCACTAAACAGTAAGTCAAACATATACATAAAGATAAGTGTATATCGCGTACAGAATACCAATTATAGTATCGCGTAGGTGGCTCACTCACGAGCAAATTATACGGAATACTTGGGTTTGGGTAGACCATGAAGCATAACGATGAAAGTATAAGTGCTCGTATTAGGTATATTGTTTTTTTACGATTGCGTTATTTGATCTTGCCTCAAGACCTCTACCAAGTCAAGTATCAAGTGTGTTATGATGCATACTTTACTTAGCGGACAAATGAGACTATCAACAAATGCAAAACTGAAATTCATCTAGTAATAGAATGACGATAGACGATAGACCTCTCAATTTGATGTAATAATTATTGTAGTAGTCGACGAGAAGCAGAAGTTCACGGGAATACATTTGTACAAGAACAATTCACATACACACAATTGTTATGCAATGTGAAATGTTACATTCTGGCTTCTATTCTATCTTGGGCTCACTCACCTCAGGTTATTAATCTTGTGACATTGGCAGAGGTTTGTAGGGTTTTGGATTATTAGATTATTGTGTAATTGGTCAAAAAATCAGATGCACTTTATGCCTACCTTTTTCTTACTTGCGACACTCGCCGTTTTTAAGAGATGAGTGCACACAAGCAAATTATAGCGTCTCTTCATTCACTCCACACACATTATCCCTTGTTTAATTAAAGTAGACATACATATATATAGATTGAACTTAATACACGTTAAAACCATTCTTAAACCCAGCACAGCGAACAGCACTATAAATAAACGCTTAAAATATTCAATGAATGACTGAGTGGCTATTGAGTTGACGGTATTTTGTTGGTTACATACATGGACAACTTACGATTAGCATATATCAGCGAACTGTGTTTGACGCGAATGATATGATAACAAAGCCTTTCATAGACCGATAGTCAAATGCTTGTGTAGAATAGAATAATATCCAATTTGATTAGCAGTTTTGCACACTGATTTATTATTAGTTTTGTACTTATTTTTGTTTAGCCCTGCACTGAAATTGAAATCTAGTTGACTACACACCCACGCTTGAGTACGAACACATTGTGACTACCACACACATATCCCTTACGTTTTCTTGTAACTTGCGGACATATGCATTTTCGTTTCACAGTTTCTGCACTAAAATTTACCAAAAAATTATTCAGGATAAGGCTCTGACCTGAAAACGTTATTTTATGTGCACCATTATCTTTCTCGACAAATCAGAAAGAACCTATTCTTTTGCTACACTGACAAGTGTGCAAATCATATTCGCTAGTTTTTCTAAGATTACTTTGTACTTTGTGCATTGCTGGCATCCATTCTAAACATTTGGTTTAAAATAGAAGGGCGAAAATGCTAGTAAGGTAGCATAAAATACAAAGTGCATTGCGTTAAATTCTACGTTTACTGTAATTCCTAAATCCTCTCGACTCTGACACATTATGGCCTGTCAGTTAGCTCACAAAAGTTACTCTCCTTTCTTAAAAAAAAGTACCATTATTTGAACTCTAATTGTGATTTAACATACAAGATCACAGTATAAAGTTTTGCTTTGTGTACATGTACTTTCTGTTTGTAATTATTGTACCATATATCGTTCGTATCACAACATTGCATTTTCACAACTCACAAGACGTTTGGCTCTGAAAGTAACGATGAAACATAAAAACGAGGATTTGAACAAATAATAAAAAACAATGAAAATGAATGCATTCTTTGCAACTCAAGTGAACTATGAGAACGATGGGGTTACTGTTACTACTGCCGTATTTTTCATGAACTTAGGATATTAGCGATTATATAATGGGAATTAGTCTATTAGTACACACACTTGTTGATTGTTACTTTTTAACATGACAGAAAACTCCATTATTCTCATCTCATCTCGATTCAAATACCCTCTAAAATATCAAACCCATGTATAAACATAAATTACATATTGTTATCGGTGTTTGTTAACAATAAAAACTATCACACGTACATCATTAGTCTTGAAATATCTCAATAAGCAATTGAAAACTTTTACTCGTAATATGTAAAATACACAACAACTCTGATACCAGTAACGTTACAGATGAAGAGGCAGAAGAGGATTTACCTACATATTTACTTGCAACTGTGCTTGCAGTAGTAGTCGCAAATTGCAAACTCACAAGAAATGTTTGTGAATCTTATGCATGTGGATTTGCAGGGAAATGCAAGAATGGCAAGAAATAATAAAAATCAAAAGCATGAAAATGGGAAAAGGGTTTTACTTCATTTGCTACAAGTCGTTTTTATGAGAATTTGCAAAATGATTTGTAAGTACGAAAATGTTGTATGGAAGGTGCATTACTTGTTCAAGAGGCGTAACAAAAGTATCCACTAGCCTACTACTACTATCACTTCACTTTCAGTTAAAACAAACAGTCAAACAATGTAACTGTCAGTTGCAATTCATGACGCTTTTAAAGTGTACTTGTACGTTTGAATTTGTTTTTAGAACTTTCAAAGTATTTTCCTATTTCCTATGTCATAAACAACACAATGACAATGATCCCTCCTTAAACATTTCTATAGATGCATTTCCAACTATGTACAACTTTGTGCAAACGTTGCAAAAGTTGTAACTTCCGGTTCCAGAACGACGAAAGAACATCCTTCCGGGTATGTTTGCTTGAATGCGCAGAAAAGCGAAAAGTATACACAAGAACAATATGTAATGGTAATACTTTATTTTTTATACTAAAGTTGCATAATCCTATGAACAGCCAAATTTTACTATTATAATTTGTCTTTCTTAAGCATGCGTGAGTACACGTGTGGCGAAAGATTAAAGATCAATTATTAGACTACAAACACTAGTAGTGGCCTAGTGGCTATTTTCTTTGTACGACTACAAGAGTTTTGGCGAAGCGTAAAGATCAAATCAAGTTTAGCAGGCACTGGGATGGGAATATAGGCACTAACTTATGATATGATAATGCGAACTGAATAATTAATTAATACCTACGTAGACCATTTTTACTGATCAGTGATGGCGACATTGGTGATGGCTAGGAATCAAGTAATTACATCTACATATTATTCAACATTATCTACGCGTTATAGGATTTTCAAAGTTGTAATAATAAAGATGCCCAAATGGACTCAACTTGAGCAAAGCACAACAATAATCTCCCTGTTCATTATTCAGCCACAGCCATTCATGCTTTTACTCATCATGCGTGGCTTGAATGTGGTGTGGTGTGAATTTTGCATTTTATAACACAAATACCAGGAAAAAGCATAATAATATCGTAACTGCTACAATAATAGCAGCAGCACTACAATATTCTTCCAGACTGCAATGGATAAATCTTTACATTTTTACACCGGTGTCATTTTTATCTATTTCAGACGTCCATTATAAATTAGCGCAGTTAGACAAGTTGTATTTAATGTACGTAATTTAAGAGTAGAAGCGACAGATTATGGACTGTCACGTCTTGCCTGTGAATTCACATGAGGATAGTTAGACAAGTTAGCCATTCCAACAACAAAAAAACAATGAGCAAAACGAAAAGCCAGAGCAAACCCCTATTCAGCTAATTGCTTGTTGTGTTACTTCAATTGTCACGTTACTTACATGCTTTTAATCTAAATAGTCACAACAAGTCACAATGGCCACAAACCGAAAGTAGATATAGGTAAAAACGGTTCATAGTTCATCATAGTGTTCATACACACGTGCAATGAGAACGCTCCAAAGTAGCATTACAATACTTTACAACTAATTAAAACTATCAGAGTACAAAAATATATAAACAGCACATAATGTACCCTACTTACATGCATCTCAATCTCAACTCAACTTGTTTATCCTAAAATGCATGCTTTTTACACTCACCGTAATATACAGCTACCACCGTAACTTATACTACAGCAAATGCATCGGCTCCGCTCTGTCTACACGTCGTCCGTGTGAATTGACAATGCTAACATGGGTATTATTATTAGCACGTTGATATAAACACCGGCGTTCCTTCAAACTACAAACATGTGTGATAGGGTTGATGGGATATTTTGTATATCGCCAAAGGTCAATGTTCGTATGTCATGCTGGTCATTCACTCCCTTGCTTGGATCAAGGTACATTATATGTGTATGTTACAGTATTATGGGTGTCCCCAACCAATGCAATATGCAATGGTCCATGAAAACATCCATTCAGGTTCAGCTCCCTCTCCCTCACCCTCACGCTCTCCTCACCTCAAGTACTTAAGTGTCATTGCATCTCAAGTGGTCATCTCTTTCTCGACTCAATAAACTTAATCATCAAATACTGAGCTGAGGTGAACACACACAAAAAATGCATTTTCAGTTAAATCGCAAAACGCTTTGAGTGTAAAAGCACGTCGTGTTGTTTGGTTATCCCCATTGATGCCCATGAATCCACTACTCTCAATAAATTAGGCATGTATGTATGCACGTGTACGGACGGACTACTGTGTAGCTAAAGGTCAGCATAACATTTTTCGCATCTGCTGCTCACGAAGGATTGTCAATGGAGCAAAAAACAAAAGTTATTTTTTTCTAATTGGATAGCAGCACAATTCGCCAAGATCTTTGCCCATTATGTGTTTTTATTAAGCGTATTTTACTATTGTTTTACCATGAGAAACGGTTCAAAGTGTCAATCACTTACCGTTTTATTCCCGTTCACACTTTCACAGTGAGAAAATGGGACTACACACGGGACGAACGGGATAGGTATATTGGAGTTTATGAAATGTGCATGACCTCTGACTTTACAGGGCATGCAATGACATTATACATACACAGAACATCAATGCAAATAATACTAATAAATTTCGAGTTCAATGCCAGCAGCAGTTAAAACTGCTTTATTCTTTCTTTTTCTTTTTTTAAAAAAAAGCTTTATTATAGCTGCTCAAAGTTTCATTTTTCATTTCCATGCAGTCTCATCCTCATCATCATTTTTTATTAGTGTTGTGGAAAACGGGAGAAAAAATTGTTTAAGAAAAGTTTTCAGCAGTTTTTCTTAATACCTTTTGTTTGAGGTTCGAGAGATCGGCAGATTTTAGATATAAAAAAATACAGGCTAGATTGTGGTGTAGGTACTTTAAAAAAATGTTTAGTTTGGCAAATAAATTCGACGCTGATGTTCCAACAGGATTTGGAGTCGCGACTGGAAATATGGTGGATTCTCCATCCGCAAGATTGTTTAAGAAAGTTTTCAGCAGTGTTTCTTAATACCTTTTGTTTGAGGTTCGAGAGATCGGCAGATTTTAGATATATTAAAAAACAGGCTAGATTGTGGTGTAGGTACTTTAAAAAAAAATGTTTAGTTTGGCAAATAAATTCGACGCTGATGTTCCAACAGGATTTGGAGTGGCGACTGGAAATATGGTGGATTCTCCATCCGCAAGAGCTGGAACCAGTGCAGGGGTGCAGGCAGGTTTGGAAAGTGCTGATAGGAAGTTTTCAACTGCATTGCCTGGATCTATGAACACTTCTGCTTCGGTAAGGGCTATTGATGGTGTGGCTAGCTTGGGCGAGAAGATGTTATCCCTAAACGACTTCCGGCAGCTGCTCCAAGCTTTTACAGCCAAGAGTCAGCTCGATGAGGTGAAAGACATGTTGGGTAGCATGCAATATCAGATCCATTCCCTTCAACAACAACTGGGTCAACTGCAAAGAAGTTTGAATGTGTCGCCTTCAACCTTGGAGAAAATGAAAGAAGATGTATTTGGGAGACCCCACCAGCCGCAGGATAATAGCATGTGTCCTCCTACTCCGCATAAAATTACTCCCGGCTCGCAGCAACTTTTTCGCCAAGATTTTACTCCATCTGAAGACGCTCAACGGCTCAAGAATCAATGCTTCGAAAATGGGAATACAGTGTCAACCATCTTGAAGAGGTCCCTCAAGTTTCCCACATCTCTGGAGGAATTACTGGAGAAGCGGAAGGGGACTGAGTACGGGAGCTACATGCGGAGGGATGCTGCAATACAAACTGACGACGAACAACCACCCACATGTCCACCACCATTTTCGCTTGCTGATATCAAACAGGAAGTTAGCGACGACGCTGGCAATGGTAGTAGTACTGGCTGTCAACAAGATCCGAAGCGAAAAACCGGTTTACTAATGCTTGCTCATGTTGCCTTACGTAAGTTATGCATTTATACGTAATACTATCTGGCATAATAATTTCATTTGTGGAGTTTGTGGAATAAATGATTTAAACATGTGGAATTTAGAATCCAACAAGAAGTTATTGGCAGACGAATCCCTTCCGGATTCTGGTCGGTCATCGGGAAGCAGTTGTTCGGGATCCCCATGTAGCTTCAAAACTGATAATCAAAAGCGATCCAGGGGCAGCCTAAGCGTAAAAGGAACGTACCGTGTTGTAAAACGTAGTTCGGATGACACCAAACTGAGCATAGTGGTTCCGAAAAAGTCAAAATCGAATAGCGCAAGTGTTGCAGAGCAAAATAAGTTGGAACGTCGGTCATCCGGGGGTAGCGATGGTAAGCATCTATCTATTATAGCTATTCGTTACAAACAGCACAAGGTATTTTTTTTATACATAATCGATTGATCTGAATATTTATTTTTGTCTCTTGTTTGTCTCGCAGTCAAATCAATCACACGAAAGCGGCGTAAGGAGAAACAACCTCTTCCATGCGACTTTTGCGGGAAGTTGTTTAACAATCAGTCCAGTCTTCGCCAGCACGAGTCATTCCATCGACCAGTTCGGCCATTTGTATGTGATCACGAAAAATGCGATAAGGCGTACAAAACTAGGTCGGAATTGAACCGGCATGTCATTGTTCACTCTGGAGAGAAGAGACATCTTTGCAAACTTTGTGGCAAGAGATTTTTGCGCAAGCAATATCTAAAGACTCATCTTCTCCGACATCATGAAACTGGGATAACAATGGTCACTCCGTCTTCCAAAGTGTGGCAAGAAGGAACTCAGGAAAATAATCCAATGACAGTTGTACCATCGTCGTTTGTAAATCAAACGGAACCTCTTACCTACCGATGTCGTCTGTGTTTAAAGATTTTTGTAAACCATGAGGACCTAGAGAGACACTCAAAAAGCTATCATGAAAGGAGAAGGTCTGGAATATCAAAATCGAGGCATCCGTTGGCAGTAAAAGAAAATGAAAAGTACAGTAGCAGTGCTGCTGGTAGTGGCAATGGCTCGTCCACTGAAACCGACTCTGATGATCAGTCTGATGAAGTTCAGCCTACTACAACTGGGATTACAACAAGTAGCCCCGCTAAGGCTGTTGTGGACGAAGGGAAGGAAAGTTTGGCTCAAACTGCAGACGAGGATAAGAGCTCAAACGAGACTGCGACTACCAATGATAAGTCTGCAAATCAGGCAGGCGTTCAGGAGTCGACCAAGATAGATGAAGTTCAGAGAAGCCCAACACCTACATTTGAAATGAAATTAGTTACTCCATAAGATTTGAAATTATTATTTTCTAGAACTATTGTTTATTTGGCCGATAGACTATATAGATTTGATGCAGTGTAACGTCCGGGCGTGCGTGCGTCCGTGCAGCCTATCGGCTACACTATAACTTTCCTAAAGATTTATTTTTCTTAACTATTCTTATTCATTATATCCTTATCATGACTAGGCTACAATGATATTTGCATGTTAATGTAAACGGAATGCGCAAGTATGTAGGATAGTGATAGTACAGACATAGAATGCATGAATATTTAAATAAACCTGCTTTTTGAATAAACATGTTTTTGCTTCAATTTATATTATTTATTTATTGATAAAACGGTTCGTTCGTTGCATAAACGAAATCATAAAAAATCATATCGATTACTTTAAATGTCTAAAAGTAGGATCTCTATATAAACTATAATTCTCATGTCACAAAGCTGCTCCCTACATTTGTGGTCTATAGGGTGTCTGTTAAAGTAACTCATTGGACTGTTTCGGGATGAAAGCATTTTTGGAATAAGTTTGCTTTACTATAAATCATCAGCAATCGCTATATACGTCAAATTTACCTTACACAGCTCTACAAAACATTAAATGTGACTTGTTTGCTGAATAAAATTAACTTAGGTAAGGTAGGTGTCAGGTTTCCAACAAACGTAACGTAATTATCATATTTATCATACACAAACGCATCAGATATATATATTATATGATTACACCTACATCTGGAATACGTTCTTCGCCTGAGCCTACTTGTCATCGTAATTTATTCGGTATTATTGGTAAATGCATAGATTTCAAGTTATTTTAAATTTACATAACATTTTAATAGCTTGTGATTTAGAAAGATAGTATAGAATCTTATAGCCATGTTTTTGTAAAGAATACATGTGTGTACCTCTAATTTTAGCATTTCTGATTCCTGCCGGCAATCAGGGTCACGCTCTTGCTTTCTGTTTCTACAAAAACGCCTAGTCTCCTTGATTCTCAATGCTTTCTTCATATAAACGGGGGATCTCTGACTTTCTTCATTCAACAAATAAATATTATTATAGTCTTACGTGTACAGTACATAAATGCTAAACCTACATAATAACAGATTTGGCAGCAACAACTTTTTATTCCAACGTTCATGGTATAATTATTTTATATTTATGTGTATAATATATTATTTTTATGTATGGAAAAATTTGAACCTTTGAACCAACTAAACTGCATTACTTTGAAAACATGTAATATGTAGTAGAGTAGTCCAGAACAATAAACTCTGAAACAAGTGTTGACTTTTCTCTTTGGAAATCAAACTGGTAGTTGCAAGTAAGTATTTACTAAACTTTCAATCATTGGCTTGGGAAAACTAGTTTAATGCATAAACTTTCCTTCCACATGGTAGTATTATTATATTATATAACGTATGTAATTATATATAGTGTATATATAACGATTTTCAAGGTATCAAACAAAACGAATGCATAATAGCACGTAACTAATTCTTATAGCAAACAAAACATACCTAGAGGTAAAGATAATGTGTAATATATTCGATTATTATTGAGTGTTTTTGGGTAACCTTTTAATCCTTATTTACAATTACATCGAACCAGGTATTGTACAAAAATGCCTTTTTCAGGTTTTTTAAACTCTATTCACGAACGCTCGTACAATTACATTATTTATATATATAAAAATCCGACAAATCACGTGACTAGATTCTATCTTGCTTTAGGAATTTATATGCCTATATGTATGACGTGTGTATTCTACAATATCTGTACAAGAATTAGGTCCAGAACAAAGACATTAAATTAGCATTATTTCGCTAGCTCAATATGCTTTAAGTATACTATACTGTGTAACATCAACTTGGTTAATCTAATATAACCGCCTAATAAAAATGGGTGTTCTCTATATTCAGATCAAACGAGAGTTGTTGCCAATTAAACATATTTTGCTATTACGATACATTGTAATTGTATACATCATTGCTGTTTAATATAAAGTTCATTTAACCTGCGTACTTTTAGGACACACGTAAACAACAAAACTCAATTCCCACCATTACCATCACACAAATCACATCAAAAGTTAGTCACACTGTATTTGAATATTATTATCGTATTGCATTCCGTCAAAATACAGTTTATAATAATAATTAAGCTGAGACAAGGATATTTTTATGAGACATGATCCGATGATTATGTGAATGAACACGTAATATGAAGAGAACTGCAGTGTATTTTAAGAAGTAGTATCGTAGTTGACATTAATTAGAAGGGAGATCAGACAATGAATGCTTTTAGACAGATTGAGAAAACAAGCTTGATATTTTTGTATCTTTAGTTTCTGGACAAAAGTAGGTAGTTTGTCATCCGCGTAGTTTTTTTTGGTTTTAAAATAAAATACAGGTTAGCATAGTTCTGCGCTGCTGGGTATTAAAACTACCATTTATACCTTTATACTTTATATTTTGTTATTACTCATAGTGTTTTAGAAAAGGAATGAATCTCGGAAAGCTGCTCACGTTTTATTATCTCTGTTAAATTTGTCTTACATGAATGAACTATTCTTTTGTAGCATTATGTGGTTGACATTTTTGGCAATAAAACGTAAATGGGTATGAAAGCATAACGACACGGCTGTCTAAAACATGGCAATCGGCTGTATGAAACATAAATTCTGCTCCTAGAACTCCCAACGATATTGTCAGTAAACGATGATAAAGCCTTCGTTCACTAGTACACAGGTTCCCTCCCACATTAAATGCATTTGCTTAATTTATTCAATAGTCTTATATTTTCATAGTTTTCTTCAGGGTGATACACAGCCCAATTGTCAACTCAACTCCGTGGTAGACATTTCACAGGCATTGTGTGAGCTTCGAAATTAATTCAGACAGTGTTTTGCTTCAACTCTCAAAGAAAATGCCAGTCACATTCCCTCCCCATTTCCCTTTGGATCCAATACAGAAAAAAGTCTGAGCGAGCTGAACATTTACGTACATACGCATTGAATGAAAGGGCTGAAAAAATATTGAATTTCATCATATTACCATCATGATGATAGTACTACTGTACATTCATGTGGTGAAAGTTTGCAGCAAACTATTGGATCGGAAGAAAAACTTGGTGAAGAAAGTGCACATCCCTGTTTCCTTTAATTATGCGTACTTGAAGCCAGTCCTAAGCTACGCGATAAAAAAAGTTTGACGTTGACGTGAAATGAATGGTTCTCTAATAAGAACAATACAACCGTCCCTATTCTATTTGTCTGCCTTTTGTTAAAGTACGTAAATCCGAATCTGTTGTACAAGTTTGGAACTCTTTCCCCCTAAATAAAAGGTGATAGAAAAGTTTTTTGGTTTTTATACAATTTTGTTGATTGTGTTCCAATAATTCAGCTACTTCGCAAGTTGGTCGCTTTGAGTTTGTATGATTACACAATGGATTGGATATATAGTATTATGTGTATGGAATTTTCATTCATTATTCTATCTGGGTTAGTTAATTTGAGTAATGTATTCTTTTTTGTTGGTACTCTAGTTTGTTGGGTACGGTTGAAATGCAAAATTTTCACCTGTGAAGGATGGCGAATGCAAGTTGAAACCCAAAAACTGTTTAACGCAAATGTGCAAAGTTTCTCATTTTTTTAAAGTGGTTTTCTTGATGGTAATGGTGTATTTTTTTGTTACGTATTATGTAATTAGTATTGGACCTCATTCTTTTGAAGAGGAGACGAAATTGATAAATAGTATAGGTTTATACAAGTTATATACTTAACTGACTAAAGTTCTCACTAATTCTTCTATCAAATTAAGTCAATAAGTTTGATTGATTAGATTTGAGCTGCAGCATTTATCAGTTGAAAAAGTTGGGCAGTTTATATTGGAAACTGTTACCTTTGACTAATTTACTGCCACTGCCTATAACAAATTAGGTGTGGAATGCTACCTATAAAATTAACCGTTTATGCTTGTTTCTTTGTATTGTGTTGATAAATGAAGAGATTACAACTTATAGCTTTCAACGGAAAGATGACGATCCCTTTTTGCGAACTGTAACGCTTAATAGAAATCATTTGCCTCCAAAGTTTTGCACTGTTTGCTCAAAGTCGCGTACTGGCCATTGTTTGGTCCAGGGAGGGCGTGACCCATGGCACCTTGCCCCCGATAGCTTCCCCCCGATGGACCGACCCCGTTCCTGCCCCTATTTTTAGAAACAACAAAAACACAAATCAACGAGAGAATTCTTTAATCTGAGGAACACATCTAACACCCACAGCTATAGTTTCTGCCAGGAAAGTTTGCAAGGTATGCATGTAGTATTTTGGAACAGATATTTAAAACATTCCTCTCCTCTCATCCACTACTTTTTACACCCATATCTTACAACATCCTCCCGCAGAACTTTCTACTCAAAATCTACAACTGAAACGGTTTTACAGAAAGATTGAGACAAGCAACTGAGGAGAAAAGTGATTCGAGAACAGATAAAAACTTTGCTACAGGAAAGGAGAAAAAGAAAGATATTTGAAAGTAAGAGTTTTGGGAGAGACAACTAGTTTACATATATAATACATATATTAAGATCAGGAAGCACCCCCACCGCCACCTCTGAACTTTTTACGGCTATAAAATATACAGATATACAGTATATCATATATACATTTCATGAACATTGAAATAATATAGCATTTGAGAAACGAATATGATATCAAACGGATCATCTTCAGTTTTTTTTTGTCATCTACTACTGATGCTGGTGTTAAAGAAAAACTACGAAAATACAAAAATAACTACTTGTAATAGCTGCATATCATTTGCAGTAGAAGTTTTTTTTGGAAATTAGTTGACTATGTTATAATTTAAGACGCACTGCATTATAGTTAGTAAAAGTTTGTTGTATCATATCATTCATTATTTTTACGTGAAGTACGTACAGGGAAGTACGAGGATGGCTACTTTTCAGAACACGACAACAACACATTCCAGAACAGACACAGCAGTAGTTTGTAGTAGTAGTAATAGGCATCACAAAAACAACAGATTCCAAGATTGTTGACATGCTTTCGGATATAGACGTTTCAAAGAAATAATAGCAAAAAAAACGTGGCAGACACATCGCATCAAATCAGTGGAAATGACTGCAACGGAGAAGAATAGCATTGCGATCTATACAGAGATACACACACAATTTTTACTAGTGTGTATGTGTATTCTAAAGAATTTTTGTGTGTTAGGCAATTTAACTACTCTTCTCAAAGTTCAAACACGAGATTCACGAGTTAGCATGGAACTGAAAAGAGAACAAAATAAAAAAAAACATAAAAATGTAAAGATAAAAAGAAGCAACAATACAAAATGTTACATTCAAAATGACTATTTTACAAACGGAAAGGAACATTCGTAGTGGAAGCAATTAGTCAGGAAAATTAGTCGTAGTTGTGTAATTTTTGTTAACTGTGTAATAAGTCGAAGGAGTACATTCACGCGTCACTTTCAAAGTTTGGTAGTCTAATGCATGCGAAACAACAACTTTTACAATTCTCGTTATTATCCAAGTAATCCAGGTATATTAAAAATTAGCATAATAATTAAGTACATGAGGAAACTTTCCATCTCATTAGCATTAACATCTCATTTACAAAACTGCATTTTAACTTATCAAGGTTGTTCAGTTATTTAAAAATATGGATATGATATCTTGGAGCATGCAGTTTGGCGAAAATTAGAACCTCTACTTTTTAGTACACACTACACATGGGTACTAACGTAGGTAATATAGACTTTGTCAGTGTGTTGTTAATAATGAATGATAGCGAACAAAACCAATCACAGAATGTTAAAAATTTGTGAAGAAATACAGAGTGCAACCCAGTCACAGAGAGAGCCATATTAGAGATCAGCTTAAAAACCAAGAGGACGAATATCACATGTAGTCAGTCAAATAGTCACTTCCACAGAAAGGAAATATATATACTATGAAGTATTCGTTTTGATAATTAAAAATTCAATCTATCATCAAAAATGCTTTTAGTACAGAGGGGTGGGCCGTGTATCCCAATGGGCAACTAAATTATAAGGTGAATTTGACCCCGCGCCTCCAGAACGACGGCCACCTCTGCCAGTGCTGCCAGTACCAGTGCCAGTGCCACTTGGTCCTCCGTCGTATGTCGATGGGAGGAAAGAGACACACTCCTCTTGTTGAAGATATCGTTTTCTAAGAAAATCACATTATAATGCACACCATTATTACTACTATCGCATCGCTTTTCCATTCTCACGTTAAATCGGTCGGTATACGGATACGCATAGTGAGAGAGAAAGCAATTAAAATTAATTTTCTTTGCGATCATTCATCTCAATGTAATACCTCCTTTGAATGTATATCCAAGTATGAGAGTCAAATCCCACGAGGAGTGTGAACAAAAGAGCTGAGATCAGAGCGGAAAGGAGTAAGAGAGCCAAGCCAAATAGGCTTGTTCCACAAACGGCATCCACACCTTTTATCCAGTGCGCTTGAATAGGTTGACATTCTGCTTTTGATGATGTCTACAAACAATAGAGGCAAGGGATGAGGGATATAGAGAATGTAAGACTATATACAACATATAGTGACTATACACACTATAATATACATCAACAAGAAAATCTCAGCAAAGATTTCATTTCATTTTCCTGGGAAAGCACACAATTACAACATGACTCCATGCAAGCCCATATTTTTACAAGCTATTCTCAGAGTCGTAGTTCATAGTAATTGCCATCTCCATTTCAGCACACCAGTTGCCGGTGTCTACGAGCCATGAGGCTGGCAAATAACTCGGTTATTATTACTACGTTAATAATATAATGTATGCACCTCTGAAAGATATCCTTCCACACTGTACAACTCTTTGAAAAGACCATCTACAATAGAGTCCGCGTCCTCGGGACGGTAGTAATTGCTAGCAATTGAGTTAATAACTCGGAGCGTGTGTTGAGCTCCTTCTAGTGACTGCTGTCCTTCAAGAACAAGTTCCTGGAATGGATACCGTTCTAGTCCGAGGTAAGGTGTGCAGTTCAAGTAGTATTCTGACACTTCTACGGAAATGGATGCTTGACTCAACTCCGTGATTGCTGCTTGGTTTGGATTTATGCATATATCAGCTAGCCCCTGTAAAATTTAGAAAATCATTGACCATGTTAAAAAATGCAAATGAGCAGAGACCCATGTTAGAGCTCTTATTCCTAATCTGATATTCTCAGGCGTATCATCATCGTCAGTTTAGAGGTATGCGCTGTGCAACACTATGCATGCATAATATATAAGAACCCTTGTAGCGGCCCGGGAATCTGTGCTAAAGATATGAATATTGAGTTTTTCCGCAAATACTTACCACAGCACCGACTAGGTAGATTGACACTAGGGACCAATTCAAAATTACAGCTAACAAACCTAATACTGAAAACCTGGAAGAAAAAAAAATGAGAACACAGAAATCAGTTCACTTTGAGCATCTCAAATTTTTTTTTTTTTTAAATTTTTTTAAGGAGAGTACGACGAGACGCCCCGACAATTCGGGAAGTTATGTCTCGAAGGATCAAAGTTAAAGGATTTATTTTTATTAGGTTAAGGATAGGTTAAGTATTAGGAGGTACTCTAACTAGGATCGGTATTGTATTGAAAGCTCCATTTGGACATGGCGACTTTACTCTGTATTAGCCACTACGCAAGGTTCCACAGAGATCGTCTACCATTCAGCCGCATTCTCGTTTTAAATCAGTGTATTTCATAATTTCGGCTTATACTTATTCCTTTCCCAAACTTTCAGACAAAATTGGTCGGGTCGGGTTGTGCCCGCTTTGCTTGGTTGTGTATATATATATGCACTTCTACGGGCAATAAGTTTTGTCACGCGTCATAAATCCAAGCTCATGGTTTATACATAATTGAAAATTGAAATTCATATTTTGACCATCATATTATGCCAGGCTTGGGAAGTTGTACGTTCTACATGCCACTAGACTGTGAAATTCACCATATATAGTCTGGAATACAAGGGGGAATATAGTGTAACTTACGTGATAAAACAACAACGCGAATGACGAACAATGGCATAAAATAGGACAAAACAGAAGATTATGAAGATTATCAGGAGCGCCAGGGTAGTCGGCCACCTATGGAGAAGGAAAACAGGCATAAGATAAACATTCATTATATCCATAAAACAGATTCACTTCAGTGGCTGGTAAAAGCTAGACTTCAAAAGAAACGAATCCTATCGTGTAGACTCTTTTTGGGGAAAGTCACTCAAAGGTATACCAGGGAAGTTTGCTCGAGCAAGCCCATTTTTTTCGAGTCCACTCCACTCCAGCTATTTTTCCTTTTAACATACATATTATGTAGATATATGTGGAATGGTGACTCGAAGTTCTAAGCACCACCAACCAACCACCACTACCGTCCCCATCATCATACACATTTGGCAAAATTTCAAATAGCACAAAATCAATACAAAGGAAATAAATTACAACGACACGCATTGAGATCTTCTCTCTTTCTCTCCAGGTTTCTCCCCTCCTCTGTCTGTGCAACCCAGCGTTTCGTGGGAAGGAAAGAGTCAACGGGTAAAGTAAAGCAGGAGAGAAGCTCCATGTCTAAAGAGGCAAACTTGAGGAAAAAGTGAATTGGAGAGACGTAGTCTTTCTCTGCTCGATAGTCGAATGAGGAAACCCTATTATTCTAAGTGTACAAAGGGAGAAAAAGACAAGCAAAAGGGAGTGTACAGGACGCAGACACACATCTCTGGACACATACATCCTTACACACTTTCACGGGAGCCTCAACTTCAAAATCCGTTTACAGCATTGATTACTTTACGAATAGACATAGGTAATAGTAGGCATGTTTTTGTACACACACATACTTTCAGTTTTCCATTTCATGAAGAAAAGCAGGGGAATCTTATTATTTTATAACATAATATTTTGTATAAGACACTATTATAAGCCATCTCTGGTCATAACATTATGTATTTCAATAACTCTAGAGAGCTCACTGAGGCTGAGAGACTTGATGGCATGAGTGAGTGAAGCGAAGTGAGTGAGCAAAAGAAAAAACAAGTTATATGTACGTACATTGTGCACATAGAAGAAGAGAGAGAGAGCAAGAGCAAAAGAAGACTTTGGACCAGAATTGCTTTACCTCTCCAAACGTATAAGGTAGCTTTCCTTCATTTTCTCTTGGTTTGCTGCCCGAATTGAATCTTGTATTTTCTATACTTACTCCTTTCCTCTCTAAAAATATGAAGAGTAAGGGCCCAGGAGACTATACACAAATTATATATAGTTTTTCTCTGCCTCTTCTTCTACCAACTGAATAAATAGTAAAGTAGCTTGTAGATATTGTATGTGCAATAAAAAGAGGTTGAGGAAAAAAATCCTGTATTTTTACTCTTTCTAAATCAGGCAAGGCACAGCACGGCTTTAATGCTTTTTATGCGTGTACACGAGAACCACCACGAGAACATCCTTGCAGGGCATTGTACCTCATCCCCTTTACGCTTTTCTTCCCTTTTTCAATTCAAGCTGCCTATAATATTTAGTTAGTAAGCTTGCATCTTATTTCTCTCTTTTTCTTCCTTCCTTTTTTATGTATAGACTTGGAAGTGTGCACAGTGTGCACCAATTTTTACGAGACATGAATCTTCTTTTGATGCAGGGATTAAAAAGGAAGTCCCCATTTTCCTTAAAACGTGAGTGAGTTTCTTCAGCTTCTTTTCTTGTTCATCTATTACACATATTGAGGTAAATCCGGCACAAATCCCTTCTTCTCCAGTACGTCCATGTGAGCTGCAAGTTCCCCTTGGAACGACGTGTAATAGAAAATGGTATTACGATTAGAGCTAAAAGGAATCCTGTGAAAGGGGTCGTCGTATTGTAATTGAGAGAACAAAATGGATTGTGTACATGGCAGGAGGAGGTGATGGAATGCAAATGCAACAAGCTGTGGGAGTAGTCCCTCGTATTGGGTATCAATGACTTTATATATTTCTCTTCTTTTTATATCTTTATGCTACAGAAGAGGCGGATGCGGAATCTTTTCGTCTGCGGTTGACGTACGGCAGTGGTGGTGGTCGTGGTTTACCGTCAGACTACACGTACGATTTAAATTGGGCTTAAGTTCACTCTGTGGCAGAACGTTTTGCGGTGGATTAGGTGCATTAAGAGTAATAAGACTTGTCTACCTTATTGTCTCTATGAGTTGGACAATTTCATGGGGTGAAACACTAATGGGTCCCTTGAAGTATAGACGTAGCGCCTTGGCAGTTTCCGCTGTGTGGGTCATATTCTGTTCCATATACTGCATCTGTGTGAGCAGCTCCACGTGAACTGTATGATTAGTCTGTGAATCAACAAAAAACTCATCAGCTCATTGCAATTTTCCCCACAATAGTTAGTCACATTTCCCCATTAATATTCTGTAATAACGAAACTGTTAATTCCACATGGAATACAAACGTGCACACTGTTCACACACACGAGATATCACATTTCATCATGCACACATCCTGTATCCACTGATCACATTCTGGCTAAAACATATGAGTCATTCATGCAGCAAGCAAATGGAGGATTCGCAGAAAAGAAACTAAAGGCATGTGATGCAGATCAATTTACAGTTTTCTTTCTTTCAACCTTACTGTTCTATATTATGCGTCAGCATCACAAGGAAGAAGGCGAAGGACAATATATAGTTGAACAATGATAGTGATAGTAAAAGTAGTTCGTGCACATTCGAAGCAAACTCATATTCATAATCATCATTAGCAATAAAAGGGAATGAATGTTATTATTGCCATTTTCTTTCTTGTCCAACGCATAAGCAGAATCCCTGAATCCCCTCCTCAGCAGCATTCATTCTCGACTGGCACGATGTCAGACAGGGTATAATAGTAATAATTGAATATGTACGCAAAAAGTTGGACTAAGAACAACCATACTTATGGGCTTGGGCTTTGGGCTCTTAATCAAATTAAGCTTGTGCAAAGCTGCAATAGCTGTAGGAAGTCTCCATGATGTCCATAATCATAAACTTACATAAATGTACATCTCGTGTAAAGTATCATTGGAATACGAAATGAAATGGGAGTAGTGAGTTGTGATCGTGGTCATAATAATAATATATGTATGCAACAGGATGGATACAATTTAATTTGCAAGCGATTTTTGGCACTTTGTTCAGTACTTTTTGGATGCATTTTTTGGCGAGGCTGTACGAAGACACGAAGACGAGAATTGGGGTTTTTGTGTTTAATAATTTGGCAAAATACTTATAGAAATGTTGAGTAGTAATATAGTGCAAATTTTACTTACCAGTGGTTTTTCGAAGACGACGCCCAGTTGGGACATTAGGGGAAACACGCGATTCTCTATTGAAAGTTGAGCTTCTAATGTCTACAAGTAAAAAAAGAACAATTGACGAATTCATGATCATGATCAATACGTCACCCAAAATGCATTCCATATCAAATTACAAACATGTTATAAGACAAAGGGATATTAATCGTGCTCCTCGACTGTGAGTAATCAAATATATATTCAATAATTTCCCCCAGCACGTGCATTCGATGACTTCCCCTTTTCCGTTTCCCTGCTCGATTTCTCCCTTCCGTGTGAGAACTATGATATTTTAGACTCCCAGAGACGGGCGGGGCTTCTAACATATGCTAATGTAACAGTGCTGGAGAATACATTAAATA
This sequence comes from Dicranocentrus wangi, assembly GCA_036850665.1. NCBI lineage: Eukaryota > Metazoa > Arthropoda > Collembola > Entomobryomorpha > Entomobryidae > Dicranocentrus > Dicranocentrus wangi. The sequence goes on along the minus strand of JAANSN010000146.1, from coordinate 8,030 downwards.
TTAATATTTGTCTGGATGATGACAGATAAAATTCCCATTTTGTTTCTTGCAAGTTGCAACTTCAAGAAACATTGATGCCATTTCATACTTTCTTCGATTTCGACTTTTTTATGTCTTTCATCTAGTTATTTCGCTTTTGTTACCAAAACTTTAAGCCGCTCATCCATGTCATGTTCTTGTCTACTCTCCTTTTACTAGAAATGTTTCTTTTATTCACCCATCAGCCGTGTTTAAACTTATATATAAACACTACAAAAAGTATTATATGGCCGAAAGGCACGTACACCTACGTTTATTACGTTTATTATGCTTCACCAGTCTTAAGAATTCTGGAGTCAACTAAGCTACTCCACTTTCTATTCCGGAGAGACGGCTCCAAAAGTCTTGTGCTTTTTTTTTTTTAAAAAAAAAAGAAAAGTTCTCCTTTTCCCACAGAACTGTACTATGCATTTTGGCATTATCATTATTGAGCTACCAACTACATTACCAATAAGCCCTGCCATTTCCATTACTTCCTGCTCTGCTTTTCCCCTTTTGATTTTTTGATTTTACGAGATTGAAAAAGGACTTTATTTTCGTGGAACATGGGCAAAATGTATTCGTAGAATCATCCTCATCATCTCCCCGTTTGTTTAAGCTTCTTTCAAGGAAGTAATAGTTTTTTTCTACATTGCAAAGCCGAGTACAGCAGATATATACCATCATTTCATATTCATGAGAGCAGTGGAAAAAGTACTTTTTGTAAGATGATTGCTTCAGATCAAACATACAAAACTTCGTTTTTAGAATTCGTCGGTAGCAAGCAGCAGTACAGCTGTAAGTAGTTACTAATAGCGCGTGTGTGTGTGTTCTCTTAGAAAAAAGAAATAATCCAGTCAGCGTGTGTCTGTATAATATGCATTCCAACTTACAAGTGTATTTACATTTCTTTGTATGTTTAAGAAACTCGTCTTTCACGAAAAGAGTGCTATTAAAAATCATGAATCCTGACAAGTTTATCTCTCCCTTGAATGATATATAGATGACTACTTTATTGCAAGATAACATCTTAAAAGCAATCGTGGCTACGTGTGTGGATGATTTTTATGTGTGTATAAATATGGGAGCACACACATGTCATATGATTATGATTATGTTTTTGTGTTAGGTACGAGCATATAACTAGGTATAAATATTAAATATCACCAAGTTTTTTTCGCGTCCACGTTTGACTTTTTCCATGCGTCAGCATATAGCATAAATAGTTTATACATTCCTATTCCTAAGTATTTCTTCATACCACATATCAGCATAATCCCCTAAGGATGTTCCAAAAGCACAGTAAAAGTGCTTGAGTTGTTTCTAACAACATCATCAGTAACAGATTAAATGTCACGAAGACACGATCCCTATTCACAGTTTATGCCTGATTAGCGATTATATCATAAAAAGTAGTAGAGTTGCGTCATGTTGGGGGCGTTTGTGATTATAGAGCAAAATTGTTTTTATAATTGTGATGTCTATAGAATATTCTTATCGTTCTGTGACATCGAATGCATAATATGTTTGTCAATTCGTATTCAAGGACTAAAGTCTGCGGTGTCGAGCGAATTGGAGATTGAAAAAAAAAATTGGACGGATTTTGCGACTTCTATTTATGAACATGAAATGTTATCCTGTACGTACGCGTAAACTAGATCGTGTTTGACTAACTTCACATAAAATTTACAAAATTTACCGTGTACAATGTCAGTTTGTACTATATTATTGCTTTGCTTTCGTTATGGGATTTTGTGCAGATGTTGACTGGAAGTAAACCAGATCAAGGGAAACGGAATGGTTTTGAAGTAAATCCAGTTTGAGCCATTTTATTTAAATGTAAATAAATTTGTAACTTACCTGATTAGCAATGTGTTTAAAGAAGTGCTGAATATTTTTAAGTGAGAGGACAAATGTTTCGACGCCATTGTGAAAGTCATCATTACCATAAAGGCCGAGACCGATGGCAGCACTAGAGTAAAAAGGGAAAACGGATATTCATATTTTAATGATTGAAAAAAATTTGGCAAACCACATGGAGAAGGAATGCATGAGGTTGTAACCCTTTCATACGCCTCCTCCCTAATTTTTCAATTTTTTTTGCCGTCCTACTCCCAGCAAAAAATAACTTGAAAGGTGGATAATATATTGTTCCACAGAGGCGGAAAAGGTAATTGATAGCTTAACTAGAGATTATTCACTTGAAAGTACTCTTACCAGCAAAGAAATCCAAGAATGGCTAAAAGAACTTTAAGACAGAGTAGTGGTCGGTCACGCTTTGCATTCCGGTCACAACACCTTGTCAATAGGTATAGGAGTAACATGAGCAGAAAGAAGATGAGCAAAAGGGCTGGCAAACTGGCGAGAATGCCAAGAGACTCCAGGTACACCTCATTTCGCCAGTTAAAAGTTGAATTAACCCGATTCCCCGTCACGTTTATATGGGGAAACCGGTGAAAGAAGCGGACTAGCCACGGGGGTGGTGGACCACCTTTAATTACGTAACTCATCTTGAACTACTGTTTCCTCTGGATTCCAACACTCCCACAAAAAATCACTGTGTCCACTGTGACGACCACGCCGCGTTAGAAACGCCGTGGAGCGACACAAACCGGGGAGGGTATACGAAGCTGGAGGGACCATACAAGTCAATAAAGTTTCCTCTCTTCTGTGGGCTTGTTCCAATACCTTGCCATCACACTCCTGGACAAGTATTCATGAGACAGATACTTGTTTAACGCGACATGAGAAAAAATATCCAACAAAAATCCAATTAGCTATCCGAGATCGTTATCCGCCTTTTTGTTTATTATAGGGAAACACTAGGTTTCATTCACTTTCTATATATCCCAGTAGTACTGGCAGAGACCACGACAATGACAACTTCAATAGAGACGCGACGAATAGACAAGAGTGAAAAACTTTTTTTTCAGGGCTTCTATATACACTCCTTTTGTGGCTTCATGCCATCCTGATTCTACTATTACTTTATGACACTGACTGCGAGTTTATCTCATGCGAAGATGGGGATAGTCTTGTATAGACTAAGGAAGCAATGTTGTTGTATCACTTGACACTTTCTAAGAAGTCTATAAAAAGTTTATATATGGATTAGATAGCTACTAAAAAAAAGTAGTCATGTACTGTTTCTCACAACTCCAGGGCATTTTGGCACGAGTTTCGCTTTAATACAACTGTCCCCAGCTTACTTCTCTACTTCCATAATTGCCATTTCTAATTCTAACGGGCTCCTCAACCGTTCACTCCTGTCTTTGGAAACAAAAATGAGAAAGAGATGCCAAAAGGAGTATCAAGAGAATTTACTCGGAACGTCAGCTAACGACACATTTCATGGTCCACTTAGCCACTATTGGTACATACTAAGAAGTGGACAAAAAATGTGCCTACATGACTTGGCTAATATTTAAAAGCTATTCCCTGAAGTTGGTATTCAAGTATTTCAATAATTAGCAAGCACAATATTTACTCCGGGAATGAGATTTGAAAAAGTTACCATTTGTCCTGAAATGCCATTTGTCTTCGAAAAGGTAAGCTCAAAAGCTCCTTATCTGCAGCTCCTCCTCAACTGCTCATATATCCTGCCTGACGATCCAGGTGCGATTCACTGTTGATGGGAAAGGTCACAATTGTGACAGCTATTTATTAGCATGATGCAATTCACCAAAAATGAGAATTCGGTGGAGGGAAACAATATTATTACTATGTACACATGGAGGGATACAGATAAGGAAGGATGGATGAATGTTTTGCAAACAGGAATTATAACTACAACTACTACATCAACTTCCACAACACTGCCACCAGTTCAACATGCGGGATAGACGAAGAATAAAAAATTCCACGGGGTTCATGTCATATTACCACGCACATCCTCCGCTGGAAGAACACAAACGGATCATGCAAGGATTGAGTATATAGTTTTCAGTTCGACCTAAATAAGGTGGTGGTGGTGTTGGTGAACAGGATGAGGACAATTATTATTTTAAAAAAAGTTGCCTCTCTCTAAGAAAACCAACTAATGTTGCCGCACATAAAAAAACTCGAATCACAGCAACACTACATGGTCGTGCAGAACAACACCAATCAAAAAAAGAAAGAAGAAAAAAAATATTTCTCCGGTTCACCACTTGCTATATATATATATATCAGTCCTCCAGTTCTATATGTATAATAAAGTGTAGTGAAAGAGTTGAACATTTAATATTTATAAAACTGCGTCCACTCATTCCCACAATCAAACTTGGGTGATGATGATGATCATGATGAGAGAGACTCACCGACTCTGAAAATTTTTCATGATGGTGATCATGATAATAATAATAAAGGATGGTAATAATGATGACGGTACGGAAAGTCCGTCCGATGGTCCACCAACCAGTGTTATGTGATGTGAATTACTGGAACTTTTATACACAGCAGGACAAGTAGTAATAGTGGCAGCAGTCAATTGAGTTGTATATAATAAAAAAGGTAACAACAACACACAGGGAACACTACTGCTATTGGATTCTATCTCTCTCTCTCTCCAGCTATATTTTTCTTGTAGTCCAGAGAGCAAAACTCAAACTTATTTACTGGCACAACTACACTGTTTTCGCCATTAATGATGGCAAGGGTCGTCTCCTGCCTCCTCCGTTCCGTTCTGGATGACGACTAGAAAAGTACAGAAGGTAGAAATACGTATATGCTCTCTCTCTCTCTTTGAGAATGTCTTGTTCTTGCTCAAAACTACAACAAATTCCCTTCCCTTTCTCGTCCATACAAAAGTGTGTTGATAAAAGGGAAACTGGTTGCGTACGTAATGTTACGGAGGAACTCACACGCCTACTATATACGCTTTTGCCTGGATAATGTGGATGCACTGAGTGAGTCCAGGAACCTGGCTGGCTCTGTTGTATTCATTCAGTTTAAGAACAAGAAGACGAACTCACGGGGAAATCATATAAAGAGGAAGGAAGGCGAATAAGAGGGATGTTGTAAATGCTGCTCATCCTTGTACATTCATATTTTTACTCGTTTAGTTCACTGGTTGACTGATGTTTTTCTGCTGAGAGTGAGTGAACGAAAAACGTCTACACTTTCAAAGTTTTATGTACAGGACGGATGTCGAAATGTGCTGTGTGGTGGTACGTACGCTGCTGCTTGCTATACACAAGCATTTCGTAAATGTGGCTCACTTTTTTGGTTCGTATTGTGTGTGAATGTGCACGAGAATTTACAGGATATTTCTCTGGTTCCTTCTCCTCTTACTCCATTCCACCATAAAGGATGAGCCAAAAGAAAAGGCAAGGGAAGATGCGTTGTGCTTTTGTAAGTTTTCAGAACTGTGAGCATATCACCATCATCACACATCACACACACATTGTCATACTACAGCAACGCATAGATTCACACGACGAAGAAGTATAATGCTGCGTTATAAAATGTTTCACTGGAGTGACAGCAGCATGAACTCAGATACGACAACTACTGCGGCGATCTAGAGATATAAGTAGAACTTATACCTATGTACGTAAGTGGATACATTGGATGGAGTATGTGGGATTGTCGACTACATATCCAATACAAACTTGCAAACAGTATGACACCCGACACCCGAGCAAGTAAAACTGGCATAATATGTACGAGTTCGTGAACGGGAGAGAATGACTGGAAAAGGTTCTCGCTCCTGCTGCTTCTGCTAAAAATGGAAGTAAAATATGGGGATGCCGCCGAAGCAGCCTTATATATAACTCCTCCGGTAGGGTGGCTGCTTTCGTTTGTCCATGTGCATGGATAGTTTCCCATTTACAGAGTTTCTCTTCAAACCCTTCGTCTCCTCTCTCAAGTTTCCTGTGTAGACTTCACGACGACGACAACGACAGGCAGTAGCAGCAACCGCTTTCGAGTGTAATGGATGGAATGGAACCACCGAGGCTTCTACCACCAGCAGTGCAGCAGTACGTGTGTTCGTTTAAAGGAGTGAATATTACGAGTAGTGAGGAATAGCGTGCATATAAGATGTGAAAATCACATCTTGCCCGTCTCACTCTTTCGGAGAAACTGAGGAAAAGTCGGCCACATTCTATGCTATTGCACACACAACGGGATATTATTATTTTTGTATGAGTGAACCTTTAGCTCCGTATATGGGTGAAATACATGTGGTGTGCATGCATGTTATGATGACGGCATTGTGGTGCTGGCGAGTGGAAGAGTTTTCTACCTAAGAGCAAGAGATCTCCTTTCTACATGGCATACACACAGGAAATCGATAAAGCCACTCCTTCATGTAACCAGTCCTTTTCCTACATAAAAGCATATTTTCTAAGGCTGGGCAGCAGAAAGCAGAGAGCTTTAACTAGCTCCAAGCTTACAGCTTAGGTACTTGCGCATCTAACACCACCACCACCACACCACCACCGCTACACCACCATCGCTATACCACCACCATTCATTTTGCTTTTGTACCCCCAAAAAATTCATCTCTTTGCCGTCCGACTCCACTTGAAAAGCGAATTGTATTGTTATGTTATGAGAGGATTGTGGTAATATGATGATGACTCGTTCCCTTTACGTTTCTGAGTCAGAAAAAAAACTGAGCTCAGCTCTTACAACTGAACATGAGCTGGCCACATAAGAAGATAAACAAGAGTAGCAAATCAGCTCCAAGCAAATATTACAAGGAAGAGCTCCTTTTTGCATTTTCTAAAGTAGGAACACACATTCACATTTTGGCCCTTTGGCTCCTCTCTTGTCATTCCGCGTTTTCTCATTCCCAGAGATTACTATACTGTGCGAGCTTTTACTTTTTGCCTTGTTTGTCCTCCTCCTCTCTTCAACGTAAAAGAATGGTCATTTCTAGACAACTACAAATGAGTTGGACTAACTTCCCATTCCCATAATCAAACTTGGATTATACATTTATCTGTAAGCATACGCAAGCAAAAGTTGGGAGTGCTCGTAACGGTCTGAACTGGGCAAAACACGGTTCAATACTGACTCCAGATTACGTACAGATGTGCACTTTTATGGGATATTCACACACTCTCTACACAACGGTAACAGAGGAGAGGAAAAAAGTTTTTAGCATCCTATTATTCGCTCACAATTCAGTCCTCTCGCCGAAACGCGTAACTAACGTAAATTGTACATACAGTCACAGTCTCAAACACTAAAAGCTTTTCCTACACAGTTCGCTCATCTTCCCTTCTCTCTTTTTTTCAGTTTCCTCTCTCTCTCTCTCTCTATCTACGGCTCTCTAGCGATAGTATTAGTTTGGGAAAGAGATTTTTTCCTCATTTATTTCTTTTCTCCAACTTGAGCAAAGTTAACCACAGTGGGGAAAAAACTACAAACTTGTGGAACAACGACCGACCCAAAGGCTGATTTTGCTCGTAAATGTGTGAAATGTGACCGAGGGAGGATGAAAAAAAATTCAGTTGGTTTGAGAAGTACGTATTCTACGTATATGTACGTACGGCATGACAGGGTCGTGTTCGTGTCATGTCGTGCCCGTACTTCACTCTCTATAACTATACTTAACCCTACTGTATAGTCATCTTCATGCAAACAATTTCCCATTTAAAAATTTTACACCCTGATCTCAAATAATAATATACCTTTTTCTTCTTGCTTCGAGCTAAACACGAACTACGAAAGACTTGAGAACAATGTACATACACATGCTTAATAATATGTACATTCATCATATAATGCTGTTTTCTTAGGTTCCACTTGAAAATCGTTTTTAAAAAATCCAATTCCTTAAGCTCACTGGATGAATATGAATTGAAATGAAAGAAGAAGGCATATAGCAATAATAGCCATAAAGAAAGAAAACGGTGGTTGGTTGCAGCTGTGCAGCAGGAACGAAACAAGGAACAAAAAATCCTGTTTTCTATTAGAGTAAAGTAAATCAATGATGTGTTCTTGCTCTTTGCTAAATTACCACAACCCCCGTTGATTACTCGGGCAATAAATGCCATGGCCTACTGCTCAACCATATATAC
>JAANSN010000145.1:0-86624 GCA_036850665.1 Dicranocentrus wangi | reverse complement strand
AATGTTCCACATGTGTGTGGAGTGGACCCAACACTCAATCCCTCTCGAAAGTGACATACTTTAATTGACATACACAACACGCAAAACTGAAAAGCGCTCGAGAAACTTACCTAAATTGTTAATTGTGAATATTGTTAATAATGCCGTATTATTGTCCTTCTTTACAATAATAATGTTTGAGGTTCTCTACAAAATGTTTTCCAGTTCCAAGAAGCCTGACGATGCTCACACTGCAACTGCCTCCAGTATTTTTGGAACTCTTTTTTTCTGCAACTCAATACATATACTACACCTACACATGCATCATGCTCCCGTATCTTCTTCTCCGTCCGTCTGTATTCTATTCTGTCTGTATAGATAGACAAATGCACCATGCGGATTGCACTGCACGCGCGACAAGCATCTCCTCAATGCGGCTTGGGGCAACGTGTTGTAACAAAAGGCAATGTGCTAATATATGTTTCTTCACTACTACTACTTCGCTAAAGACGCTAATACCTAAGCACTTTTTGGATGGAATGGAATCAGTGATGATATTGATGTGATGATGAATGAATGCATGCATGTCTTTAAATAATATGTTAGGTGAATGAATGATGAATAGAGTTTTTGCATATTATTACGAATTATGATTATTATACATTTAATTTAATCTGGCTTGAAACATTTGTACTGAGACCATCATATCATGACTCATGCCGATCGATCTAGATACTCATACGATGGGTGATGATGAAGAATTCTCAAATTATGCTGATTAAAGATACTTTATTTTTTAATTTCAGTATTACGCAGACATGATGTAAATACTCCGCCGTGTTTAATGACTTTCAGTCTTTGGATGACTCAATCTTGCATCCCAATCTCAATGCAGTCACACGAGCTCAAGAGAATATAGTTGGGTAGGTATATATAGATACAAGAAATTACAAGTGTAGAGTGTTTAATTTGATATACTACACATATTTTAAGCGTCATAAATATTGCGATGTGTCATGCATTTCTTTGTACAAAAACTTATATAAATCTCCGTAACCATTATTATTATGATTAACTAAAAAATAGCATTCCTAAACTTTGTTCCTATACGTATAAAATGAAAAAGTCAAGCACACATACCAACAAAATTCTCGCAAAAATGGGAGACGAAGAGGCAATATAGGTATAGCTGGAACTGGAACTAGTTATTTTTTTGTAAAAACTAATGAAAAAAACTTACAAAATTCTAAATGAAAACATTTACATGAAACTGGCAAAGTAGAGAATGATCATGGATCCAATACCCAATATTTGATAAGCAGACTGCTGACTAGGAGCCTTTGACAAAGCAATGGTACTCGTATTAATTAATTCAATTTGACCAAAACGGGGACTTGACTTTGGCTTCCGGGATTGGTCACCAGGAATTTCATTGGAATCTGTTGCAGCAGTTGTCGTCTCTCCAGAGGTTTCATCATTTCCGTGCTCATGCTCTTCTTCCTCTTCCTCTTCGTCATGATCTGCATTCTCTTCGTGACCCTCCTCGTCCTCATGATGGTGTGTATCTTGAGCTGAGCCAGAAGCCCTGCTACCATCAGTACCTTCCAATGCATTTACAACAGCATCCCAATCTGGAATATGTGGTGACGGGGTAGATGCTGCCCTATCCTCCTCCTCATGATCTGCCTCTGAGTTATCTACTGGATCAATTCTGGCAATTTCTTGAGGCAAACTGTCATCCTCATTTCCAGCGACCGGCGCAGTTCCATTTGGAGGTACCGCAATCAACTCCTGCTCTCCAGACGATGCCCCTTCCAAGCTTCCTTCTTCAGAGTGATGGAACTGGTGCTGATATTTGGTTCCATCTTTTTCCAGTCCAGACAAACTGCTATCTTCTGACGTGTTGCTTGTTTCCTCTGAATCCACAGGCTTTGTTGAGTTGGAACTAGGACTAGCTGGAACTACATCGACATCAGCCTTGCAACAACGTACCTTCAAGTTATTGAGACCTGTGGTGTCCACTGATTACAAAAATACACGTAATTAATAGTAATTGTATTATAAATTATAACGTTACACAGCATCATGTGAAAGAGCATTATGTTAGAATGTATAGGTACTTCATAATTTGCTTACATGATTTAAACATCTCCACTTGAGTTTGCAGTCCACATATGGCATACCCCGGCCAACAAACTTGCTGCTGGGTCCACTCTCCTTTGCCATTCCCATCTCCTTCCAACACTACAAATTTCTGTTTCTGATACATGTCCGAGCATATAAGCTTTAAATTATTTCCAGCTGTGTCATCCTTCACTCCCGAAGAGCTCTCAGATCTCAATTGAAAGCCAACTGCAACCAACTTTTTCCCGTCTGTCCCACTCGGACACATGAAGTCCTTTTTCCACTCGCCCGCATTCCCGACCAGGCTCGTGATTGGTACCCGATTACCGGCGTACTCCGAATTAGCGTAAGGATTAATACAGTAAAACTTGACTGCATTCAATCCAGTGTCATCCTTCAGCCCCTGATGGTCATGAACCTTCAACTGCATTCCAACGACGACCTGGTCACTTGGACAGTGTTGCAAGTCTCCCCAATCCCCCCATTGAGATAACTTTGGGGATTCAAGGATATGGTGATCAGTTGACGAAATCCCTGCTGAGAGCGTAGGCACTCCATTCTGCAAAATTGTGAGCACAAGTAGCCCCAACCCTCCCACTCCCGTGAACTTCATGATGTCACAAAAAATCAATCGATGTAGTAATATTTACTTTGTTCTCTTCAGACACACAAATCAACAATCGTCGAATTTCCCTTTTTGAAATTCCACTTTAGCCCCTCTCGCCTTTTCGTGTTTCGATATATTATTATTATTCTTTTGAGCTTGGCCCAATTATCAGGGGAAAAGACTATACACACTACATACCAACCATATTATTCATCTCTCTTTTACAAAAAATGATTATAAGTATTTCTACTTGTTGCACACACAATGAAAGTTTGAAGTTGTGCAGAGTTGATAAAAATTAAATGAAAGTTTAAACTTGTTACAAAATAAACACGCAAAGAGCTACAGAGAGATGATTAAGTTTTATGAGCTCTGCGTGGGAGAGAGGAAGAGGGGCAAGTGTGCTTCGAAAGATAGGCTTTGAGAGAAGACGAAATGTGTGTGCACCCACGTTTTTATATACATTTGAGCATGACTGATAATTGAAGCAGTAATTTTTAATGTGTGCACGTTGTGGTATGTGGACTGCATACATGCGTTAGCTAAAACTGGTACAAAATGCACTTTTTCTGGGGGCCACGGTATATGCAGAGTGCATAAGCTTGTTATGCGTACGGCGTACAGGCATGAATCCATATATTAATACCTATTCTAAAATAATAATAATATATCTAGTTTAGAAAGACAGGCAGGCAGGCAATCAACCCTATAGAAGCTTTCTCAAAGAGGATGAGAAAAATTTCTGGTTAAATGTCTAGTGCCTGCCTACTTTGTTATTAAAGACCATAATATATATATATAAATATATATTATGTACCATATCAGGGATATCAAGTGGAAGGTTGAATGAAGAGGTACATGGCGAGGATTTTCAGGCAGCGTATCCTTAAACTCGAGTAACTCAACCTGATAAAAGTTAGTCTTGGTTTATAAAAATAGAATCGGCGAATCAATGAATGAATGATAACTATTATGTGAAAACACTTTTACAGAGGCGAGGAGCCATTTAAACAAGAAGCATTGAATGAGTGTCATAAATGATTTTGTTTCTGCTGAAATAATAATGAAACTTTGAGATTCCAGCTCACAACCGGATAGCTACGAGACGACTAGGACCAAGACATGACACTTTTCATTACGCTGAAGCTGATGCTGGAAGATATGAGTCAACGTATATGATATGAACTAACTAGGTATTCTCACTTCTCACAACATTCACTTCACCCAAAGCTGATTTCGGTAGTCACCCATTTCGTCCTCACTGTGTGAATCATCGTGAAAGGGCCAAGTGAGGATAAAATCTTTTGGAATATGAAACAAAGAGATGCTTTGTCGGTATGTAAATATATTTAACCTTTGGGTTTTTTCGTTAGACCTTTTATTGGTATATATTTGTCTTGTTCTTGGAGTTTTCGTGGTTGCTCATGATTCACGTGATATTTTGTGGTTTTACTCCTTTTCATAAAGGGAGATAAGGTCGGGGGGTCGGGATTGGGATGCTGATGTCGTCGGTGGGTCGACAGCATTATACGTGAAGATGCATGCATCTATACTGCTCTTTACTAGTTACATGAGAATGCATAAAACATAATGCAGTATGATTATGATAACTTGCGTGGAGTTTTGTGCTCCTCCATAAGCAACCTGCGTCGCCTCTGGAAAGGACTTGTCCAGGAAAGTCCACATTTTGAAATTTTTTAAGTGGAAATGTTAGAACCGTCGTTAACTTAATTTATATACTTATTCAACTTATTGACTTATTGATTTTACTTTAGTTTTTTTTCTCTTGTTAGGGAATGCCAAGCGGAAGGCTAGCAAGAGCTCCGGAACTGCGGCCGAGAAGAAGAGAAAGAGGAAGAACACTTCGGAAAGAAAACGCAAGTCGAAGCCTGCTAGTGCAGAGAAGAAGCGACGCAAGTCCAAATCCGCTGCTGAGAAAAGACGCAAGAAGAAGTCTGCCGAACGCCGACGGAAGTCAAAGTCAGCCAGTGCTGAAAAGAAGCGACGCAAGTCCAAATCCGCTGCTGAAAAGAAACGCAGGAAGAAGACTGCGGAGAGGAAAAGAAAATCCAAGACTCCCGGAGCTCAGCGACGTGGCAAGAAACGGAGTGCGTCCGTTAGGGCGTAAAAGTTCCAAGTCTAGGGTGGCAGAGAAACGTCGTCGAAAGAAGAGCCCTTCGGAGCGCCGTCGCAAGTCAAAGTCACCTGCTGCAGTGGAGGAACCCCCGAGAAATGAAACTTCACCCACTGGTGATACTGGTTCGAAGACTGGTCCGGACGGATTACGTCGTTCCATCCGGATTACCAACCTCGTGAAAGCCGGGAAGCAGCCTATGTACCATCTGAAGAAAGGCCATGCCACCAAGAAGAATACCAAGAAGTAAATTATTAAAAAGTAAGTTATTATTATTAAATTATTAAAAAATTATTTTGCAATAGTCGACATAGTCTAGTGTAATAGTATAATTTCGGAACAAAATTCTTTAGTATTCTTATTCCCCAGATCCTTCAGTTTTCTCTCCTTCATCCGCGTCCAAAGAAGGCAATGTTTGTTCAACAATATTGATAATATCATCTATTTGATTTTCGGTCAATCGTTCTTCACTTTCTTCGACAATGGCTTGAATGTCCACCGGTTGGGTAGGTCGCTGAAGAGCAATAGAAAGTTTTAAAATAACACAAACATCTTATATCCTTTCTCGGTATTAATCCAAAATGCATCAAATCCAGTAACGGTACCACTTAAAAAATAAAATATTTATCACAAGAAAGAGCTTTCAAACCCATAAAACTCACCGTATTTAGCATTGTCAGTTTCTCCGCCTTTGTAAGATTGTATGTGTGGAGTTTACTCAGGAATTGGTCAATTATTTCCGGACTTTGAACCACGCAGGGTGTTTGCTGTAAATACTGGAGAACCTCGTAGGTCACTGTGTTTAAGTGAGTATTATACTTCCATTTGTTGGCTTGCTTAGGTCCACGGGAATTCCCGTCTTTAGTCTCCTTAAAAAATTGGAATACCTGCAAACTCACACAATAACGGGCACACAAACAATCAATAATACAAAATAATTGACAATTAGACTTAGAGAATAACCCTTTTTTGCCCTCAAGTACTACACTAACTGGAATATCCGTAATTAATTATTACCTCATGATTACTAAGAAATCCAACTAGCCGCTTTGAATTCTGGTCACCTTCTGGAGGAGCTAGTTTCTCTTCAACTTCGAATTGGTTCTCTTTATCCATAATATAGTTAATAAAATAATCAGTCAAAGCTCACTTTTCTTAAAACTATTTAATCACTTCTTTTCACAACCACATCACGAAACATTTACGCTCACCTAAAGCAAATGTGCTTTTAAAATATCACTTGAGTGTATGTATTTTTGTTTTTGTGTCATTTCATTATGTTTATAATGTTACAGTTACAGTACAGAGTTTTTTATGTACGAAGAAGAGAGAGGAAGACACATGTTCATGTTATGTTGATGAATTTGATGATGATCTGGTGGTACTTATACAAGCAGAGCACAGGAATGACAAGTGTGAAATGAACATGTGGGATGCGTGATGTATAAATGGATGGCTTGGGTGGTGTATTTTTATGAGGAGACCTCATAAAACCTCCGGGATCTCGGTGATCAACCTGTGAATCAAATCCAGAGTCCTTCAGTCCTTCGCTATGGATATCCATATCATGATAAAAATTGCGGTATTCCAGCCTTTTACCCTTTACCCTTTCCCCTGGCCCTCTCCCATCATCTCCCTCATCATCATTAAAATGTCGTACCAAAAACGTTAATTATATAGAAACTTCCTTTCCAACTCGAAGGAAGGCGTGAGCGGCTAGGCAGGTGGAGATATTTGGCTTGAGACTTTGGTCGAGGGAGTATACCCACCACCACCCACACCAAGCACAGGCACAGTTAGTCCACCAAAACCATAGGTGGTTTGGTAATTATTTAGAATCGGGATAACATGTCACTCCGTCCTTTGGCTTTGCTTGGTTTCCTCTTTCGATCCCGTCAGCGTCCAAAATTCGGGTATTTCATAGCGGCATTGGCAATGGCATATATATTTTGCGCAAACTCATATAGTGTGAAAATTCCAAAATATCTTGCCATTCTTCCGTAACTAATGTCACTCATATTTATTACAGAACAAATTGCTCACCTCGTACTCTCAACCACGATTATAGCATGCCAATGGCAAGTTGGAGTCCTTGTTTGAAGTCTTTTCCTGTCTGTAATAATGCATACCCATTCGATAAGACTCAATCTCGCCAGTTGTTCCAAGCCAGATGCATGTCATCATCATCATCCCGATTCAAGAGTGAGCAAGATTTAATCGACACAGTAGAAAAGACTTCGTATAGACTCATGTACGTTAAACTTCGCCGAGAAGACAAATTCGCCCTTTCAGCCCTATACATGCAAGTTAGCCAAGGGCCTTGTTACGAGCCGGAACCTAAGGCTCACCCGAACCCCAACGAAATTGTGTACTGGAGAGACTGGAAAAACCTGGGAGATATGTCGAAGGTATATAACATATAAGCCGCATATATTTATATAGGTAATGAATTCTGATATCCCGCAACGGTTCCTGGATTCAGTTAATTTGTACTATGACCTATGCCGTAGGAAACAGCAGCTGAAAAGTTCATGAAAATTGCGGATACGTATGTGTAACTTGGATTGGATGTGGACCAGACTCTGGGTATTAATGTGCCATGCCAAATATCTCCGTCAGCCTTTAAAGTATATTCACACAACTGTGATGATCATAAGCAGTAACAAAAAATGCAATTTCACTCCAACCCAATTCAATTTTACCCTTGTTACAGATTTATTCTGAATACAATCTCCAACCTAGTGCATGGCACGTACAAAATTAAAAGTTTTTACCAAAAATAGTAAAAACATATAAGATCAGTCAGTTTTACAGAGAAGTTCATTCATACATATCTACATTTCAACCGCACAGCCAAACAGTTAAAACATAATATAAAAACGCAGTATTTACCAATCAAACAAACACATTTACCCTTTCATAAACATGGCACAGTTTTAGACAAAATAAATACTTTGTAGAATGAATGTCCAGTCTATACATGAGTTATTGCGAAAAAATATCGTTTTCTGCCAAAACGGCTTTGAAAGATCGTGAATAACAAGACAACGGAAAACTGTTGGCTTAGTTAGAGTCGGCTTTAAAACTAATTTTTAGGCTTGACGTCTGGACTTGATCACGTCCGGAAGAGGAATCTCCTACCCGCATTCTGAATCCTTTTGTCGTACTTCCCCCTGCAAATGCCATCCAAACCCTTTCTCATATTCTTAGGACACTTCTTCTTCCTCTTGATATATGAAGGTGGACCTCTGGCTGCATCGGCTTGTTCTGCTTGCTCCNATTCTGAATCCTTTTGTCGTACTTCCCCCTGCAAATGCCATCCAAACCCTTTCTCATATTCTTAGGACACTTCTTCTTCCTCTTGATATATGAAGGTGGACCTCTGGCTGCATCGGCTTGTTCTGCTTGCTCCAAAATGAGGGCGACCACTACCATGAAGACAAGTCCACAAACAAGAGATTTCTTGACAAGAGACATGTTGATTTATTTCGGTTCGGTTCTCCGGAAGATAAAGTGTAATGCGACAAAATCTGTGTGAAATACAACCAACTGATTAGATTCCGTAAACAAATGTAGATTTGTCTGCAAAGTCCTCGTATGACTTGTGTGAAAGCACTTACTTCACGAACTATATTGTCGAAAGGTAAAATCTTCAAAAACCAAAAGTTCAGAGCTCTAGATAGATTTAATAGTCTTGATTGAACCACTGCTGATGACTGAATGAGTTACTCAGGTGTCACCCATCCTTTATATATAAGTCCGCACCGCACACGAACACCTTTCATTTTTTTTGCAGGCTCATCATCATCACCATTTTCCCAGTGTTATGATATGCTTACGAGCTAGAGTAACCGGCATGGGTGCACGCTTCAAAAAATCCTTATTGAATGATTCATATCATCTCATTACAAGTTGCATACAACTTTACTGATTATTAGTAGTCGTAGGTATGTAAGCTACATGAGCTTTACCAGTGACCATGTGGTTTCTTGTATGGTTGACCAGTTGCTTTTGTTTTAGGTGCTTCACTTCATTCATATATGAAATGATGAGCTCATCGCAATCATTGGGTTTAATGCAATGGAGCTACAGCCTAAAGCTGTATATTTCTTGTCCTGTGTGTCAAATTGACAAGTACCTTTGCACAAGGATGAGGTAAGTGGCCGGCGCAACGGAATAAAATTCAATTAAGGAAGGGCTCAAAAGGAAGTTCTCCAAAAGGACTTTCTTCACCATATTATTAAGAGCAGTTTAACTAGCATTTCAACAGAAGTCTCCATAGTCCACGCATTGTTACACATAAGCGCTTACACCCACAAAATAACCCTCCCACTCCCACATGGCCACATATCAATACGTTTCGTGTGAACAAGCATTCGTTGAACTTGTTAGGCTTCTTTCGCTAAATTCCTGATTTTATTGCATTTCCTGTCCATCCCTTTCTTACAAACTCTAAACCGCCAACACCGCAAACAGAAACGTGGTCCAACGCAACGGTGCGTCAGCCTTCTTTGGTATTTCTAGCTGTATCTACGTGAAGTAGTTGTGATTTGTCATTGTGTGCTTACTTACTCGGATGAGTTTGCCGTTTGAGTCCAGGTTTATAAAGAAAATATTTTTCTTTGTATTCAGATTTCTGATTACATCATCATCGCGCACAATGTGTATCACCACCTATGGACGAAGGGTACAATGTTCATGTTTTGCATAATAGTTAAAGTTTAATCAATTAATCCAGTATGACTACTATTAATCTTATCTGCGTGTTGGGCAATTTTATTAATCTGTTTTAATGTTGTCTATATAATTATTATATGCTTGCATGTTGCAATCGTGGTACTTTTCATGAAGGGTACAATGTTCATGTTTTGCATAATCGTTAAAATTTAATCAATTAATCCAGTATGACTACTATTAATCTTATCTGCGTGTTGGGCAATTTTATTCATCTGTTTTAATGTTGTCTATATAATTATTATATGCTTGCATGTTGCAATCGTGGTACTTTTCATGTTTCCATATTATATAAATAACTTGGCTTACCACAATCCAAGCATTAAATGTAAACATTAAATGCGTAATAATACAGATTTTACTCGAGTGATGTGCACAAAATAACTTTGGCAAATGGAAAATCATATCATCATGTGCAGTGCTAGTGCTACCCAGAGGTTTAGGCTTTCCCAAACTGACATTGAAATGAAGTCATCATTATCATCATCATATCAATTTCACAAACACCTGCAAATATTTGCTCAGATGGTTGTGTATTCCATTAATATTTTGCACGGAGTAAACACTTAATTAAATCAAAGCATGTCATTATAAAGGCTAGCCCATTTCTTTCCCTTAAAGTAAATCCTTGCAGGCAAACGGCAGACAACACAATTTTCAACCTTTAATTTACATGATTAATTTTCCACATTGCATATTCATTCATAAAACAAACCTTTTCATTCACAAAAATTTCCTTTTTTTCCCATCTCCCTCCGACCGAGCCTGCCAACAGAGAAAAAAATTACGTCAAGAAAAAAAAATCCCCATTAAAAACACCTTCATATTTATATTGAAAATTCATGAAAAAACACGAAATCAGACTTTTTCCCCTCTGCGTGTATGCAAGAAGGTTAGGCACGTCAAAAACGAAAAAGCTGTAGGAGCAGTAGTGAGTAGTGAGTACACATTGTACGTAAATAATATTTCTTGGCGAATTTGTTCCTCTATTGCTCATCTAAAAATCTACATAGTATCGTAATAATCATCTTAGACTTTGTTAATAACCCAACGAAAAATGTGTTTTTTCGCCCACACACATACACACATAAACCAGTCAGCTGCAATGACTTGATGATATTCTATAATATGTATATATGATTTGCATTCGGAGTGGTGGTCGTGGGGTAGGGAAGTAATGAAGAGTATCTGCTAACTGCATCCAATTACCTTAGTACACACCTCCTCGCATTGTATATTTTTGTTGAGTTAACCTGATTAATGAGATCCATCCAAAATGAACCCTGATAAGTACAGTAAGTCAAACATCTTATGCGTTTGAAAAATGTGCGACACCCTGTCCTGAATGAATTGATCACGTCCAGAGTGGTGCGAGTGTGTTGTTTAAACAACCTTCTTCTCGTGTGTGGTGACAAACAAAACATAGAATCAGGATGAGAAAGAAATCCGTCTATTCACGGATGATGACATCATTCATGCTTTCATGCCATTCGTGAGCTTCAACTTCACCCATAGTGCACTTTCGTTTGACTCTCGTCATATTTATGCCGTCAGAGTGATAAATGATAAACCGACTTTATATTGAACACTTCAATATTGAGAGACAAGAGCCGGGTGCGTTTTTCATGTCATCTTTACATCTTACTCGCATTTGCCGTCATATTTCGTGCTAAGTAAAGTCGCAGAATGGAGGGTGCACTACTTTGTAAATGATCTCGAGAAAAATTCCGGTTGTGTGAAGAAAAGTTGTTTGACAGAAAGAGTAGGACAATTTTTCTACGTAGCCACACCCACACAGAGAGACAAACTTTGAACAGTTTTATGTATTTTATACGGATCCACATCCACATGCATCATTACGGAATACGGATTCATGCTATCGATGACGGTATAACTTCAAATTCATGACGTTTTTTTTCAGTGATGTCATATCAGTGCGTATGACAAACTAGGAACGTTGTTGTGAGTCTGATTTTGGATGGGTAATTGGCGATTATGACATTAGGTAAAGTCTATAAATGGGTATGCGTGGTGCAGCGAGGTACCTCAATCCTCAAACGGATCATACAAAACCTACACATGCATGCGTGAGTGCGTGGGGTTCAATGTTTTACTAAACGTTTTTTTGTTGCAAATTTGCGCTAATTATATCTTGGATATAGTACCAACCTTTGTGCTTGTGATCCAAATATCCGACTGTAACAGTTAAAAGCATTGATTTATACAAAATCCTTATAGACTTTGGATCTTCTTAATTATTTTTCACACTATAAATCGTGGATTTCCTTGAATGATATTTCAAAACTTTTGACAAACAGTTTTTAATTGCATCTCTGAATTGAATAAATAAATAATTTAAAGTGTAACATAATTTGTGAGAAGATGAGTGATTTTGATTAATTAATAATTGTTATTTCACGTTGGTAGATTTGACAGTTGGCATATGACCAGCGGATGGAGGTGGTTCTGACAGCATCAACTTGTATGCTTCGTACACATCGATTCTTCCATGTCCGTAGACTTCATTAGGATACTCGTTATCAGGCGTTGCTCCGCAGCTGGTACCTACCATATTCAAATAAGCAATGTCAGAAACGTTAAGAAACTTTTTGAAGGTAAGTCATATGGCAGTACAATATTTTGAAGGTACGCTACGAACCTGATGGTGGCAAGGATTTGTTAGCAGATTTGTAGAAGTAATGCATGAGGTCCTCCAATGTCAGGTCCTTATTCTTAGCTACCAGCAAGGCTGGAAAGAACGAGACAAAACAAAACAAAATTAGCAAATATTAATAATTTGGTATCAGCAACTAAAAGCAACTCTTTAGTTTCGTGAAATTACCTGCAGCTCCTGCAGCAGCGGGGCTGTAAATACAACAAAAATGAATTTGATGACATTGCATTAACCCTTAACCCTGAAACTGAATTTTGTATCCCAAGTTTAACAATGACTTACCAAGCCATACTAGTACCAGAAAGGACACGGTACGCTTTGTCAGAGAAAGAGAACGCGGAGTTGACCTTGTGACCTGGAGCTACCACCTACAGAGTAAAATGATACGATACAGGATAAGTCCTTCACTTTTTCTTAAAGAAAGTAGATCACTCTCAAAACACTTTTTAGTAACAGGCCTACCTCTGGCTTAATCTTGCCATCAGCAGCATGACGTGGACCTCGAGATGAGAACTTTGCAATTTTGTCGTCTTTATCCGTAGCCCCAACAGCAAGCACGCCGTCTCTGTCCCCTTTTAAAAACAAACAAAAAATATTGCAACCTTCACCTTTCGATTGTATTTTGATGGGAATGTCATGTTGAAAGTAGAACCAGTCATCAATCACACGATGTGTGAGGATTTTGCGGAAATAGAGTAGAGCAAACGTGAAAAAGTGTACCAGGGCTAGCAGCCGTGTTGCATTTTGGACCGTCATTTCCAATCGCAAAAATTGGAAGAATTCCACCAGCATTCCAAGCTTGAAGAGAAACCAACAAGGATATTTTAATAGATATACTTAGATCGATAATAATGTGTCAAGGATGTAAAGTAAAAGTAAGAAAGTGATGCTTACCAGCAATGACTTCATCGTAAAAGGGTTCATTGTTACCACCTCCCCAACTGTTTGTGACTATATTAGGAGCGTTGTCGCATCTAGGGCTTTTACCTTCAGGGTCAGTAGGACACATCATAAATTCTCCACAAGCAATCAAATGTTTCTCGGGACATCCTAAGTGCGAAAGGTATTTTCTCCGTTAAATAATGATTTACAACGTGTCACGAGGTAAATATTTTATTTGAAATACCTGCCGTTTCACAAGCTCTGCAAGCGGACCACTTGGCACCAGGCGCAATTCCAGTTCCTTATAAAAACATACAAAAAACATGTATGCTGGCTTTGGTGATTGGGGACAACTTATTATCATTTTAAGCAAAATCAATTAATAGCGTACCTGTAGTTCCTAATACTGTTGCAATCTGTTAAAAGACAAAAAAGCAATATAATTTGGTGCAAGATTTAATTTAGTAAGTTAAACAGAATAAAATAAACCAGGGACTCCAGCGATAATCTGTCCATATATTTACCGTATGGGTACCTGTAATAACGCAAATTAAAAGAAATTATATTTTTGCGAACCAGATACGTTGTCAATTAAAAGTCATGAGTACTTAATTTACCGTGTCCGTTAAAATCTGTAATATACATAAAATGTCGAATTTAGTGCTATCATTCATTTTCATGAGCTTCTTCATTCTTTCATTTTCATTTCAAATATTATGTAATCTTACCCTGAGGAGTTTTTGCGTTGTACCAAGGGTCAAACCTGCAAGTGTATCAGCAAGTAGTGTTTATGCTACAAAATATTGAAACTGAAATTAAGTAATGTGCTTAAATTAATTTGAACGCATACCATCCCCTGTTTTCAGCTCCAACCCAGTTGTCCTTGATCGCAACATGGGTATAGCGAACACCTGGGATATTTATAACAAAATTTTTACTTATATTACTCCACATATTGCATGTTTCATTCCGGTCCGGATGCGGATGGATATCGCACAAAAATTAAATTCAAATTACAAGTGTACTATAGCTAATCATTACATACCCGTATCAATTCCTGAAAGAAAAAATATTAGTTAGATTAGAAAACAAGAATTTTTAACAATTTAAAGGATTTAAATGTAGCGATTTGATTCATACCACCAACAATCACTCCAGAGCCATCATTTCCCATTTCCCAAACTTCAGGAGCTCGAACAATTTGTACGTTCCATTCAGTTCCCTGAGGAATCCCATATTTCATATATTAATATTCCCTCTTCAAAACTTTAAAAATGTAGCAGGGTTGCAGGGCTTACATTTGGTGGAGTTCCCTCAATAGGATTTAGAGGTGGGAAGGATGGGAATTTGGGCAACCGAATTTCTCCAATTTGCGGCATGGTCTGGAGCAGTTTGACCAAGGCAGGAGGTGCATTCTTGACGTAAATACGGTTCGCGATCCAAAACGTTTTGAATTCAACATTGAAGGGTTTCAACGCAGCAACAATTGGCGCCTGACTCAATGCCGTAAATGCCTTCAAAGTGGAAGCAATCTCGTTCAACTTGGCCCCTCGATTGGGAAAAACTCTCGCCGATATCTCCCTCACAGTTGGGATCACCGTCTCCCTCATGAGAATCATGATTTCCGAGGAAGGCTGCGACAAAATTTCGGGATTCGAAAGCAGAACCGCCGGACTCTCATTGTTTTGCCCGTGAATATGGCCAACGAGGGCCGCAACAAGGAAGATTTTGTACCACATAACTTAAATTGGCTATCTCTGCACTAACCACTCCTGAATGAGTAACTGAAACCGGCGTTGCTCCGACTGGATTGCTTTTATACGGAGTTCACAAGTGGAGTCAACAGTCAACAATGGATGAAGTTCAAAGCGTACGACAATAAGCAGGAGTGAACATATTAAATTCGTAAATTTTCGTTTTAGCAAACGGAACATGACATGTTATTCTTCTTACCGTTGCCATTATTTGCAATAAAAATGAATCTGGTCGATGTCTCATGTCGCTCAAATTGAAAGGATTTATGTGAATTTGAGTGCAACCTGACATTGATGGAAGGAATGAGGCTGTAAACCTGATTCAAGTGGTTGTCGACATGCAATACCAAGTCTCAAAACCCGTATTTTTTTCTGAGAATCCCAGCGTGGAGTAAACACCACGAATAAAAATATATTCCTATGCTCCTTGTTTTATGCGTCAAACTCGCGAGAGAAAACAAGATTATATTTTGCGATATGTGCATTATTTGCTGATAATATTGAAGATTTGCAATGGAGATGTCAGTGCAAAAAAAGTGCAATAAAAAACTGGAAAAGTGACAAAAGGAAAGGAGTGAGGAGTTGAATTAGGATTTTTGAGTTCATATCAGATTTGTTTGAGACAAATAAATGCTAGAGCTTTTTGTGGGGTAGTACACCGCATGATATGTGCACTGACACGAACAAAAAAGTGTTTTGTGGGGTTCAATTTGAAGGCAAGCAAACCTACCGCACCGTTTTTAATAGGTATATAAAAATAGTTACATTATGTGATGCCAGGCAGGGAAGACCTGGTTGGAGTAGTTGAACTTTGAAAATAGAATATCAGTTTACAGTTTTATATAACGTGTATTTTAAGATTGCCATTTAACGAAATTTGATAAATATGACAAGAACACGCACAACGGTACATCAAATACATAAAAATGAGTTTTTATTGTAGTACACTTGTATTATTCCAAACTGAAGGATTTATGGTGCATTATGGGTCAGTTGTTTTGTTCGAAGTCATGAGCATGGGCTAGTTGCATGATTACGCGCTGACGACGAGACTTTAAAAGGTGTATTATCCGTCCTTTGTTTGTATATACCTGTAAGCATCCCTTTACAATGACTCTTTCTGACTCATTCTTATTTTTAGCGGTTTATGTTAATTTCTTAATTATTGATGGTGTCTGGTTTGAAGGGAAGGGATGCAGGGTTTGAGTTTAAAATTAGCAGTGAGATAATGAAAACGACATTCTTTTGTCACAGGTGTATGCATGGACATCAAGAAGTGGCAAGTAATTGCAGTAAATGAACTAATCATGAGAAGTTTACTTTTCATTTACTTCATCAAGTGGCTCATAAAAGCCACAGCCACAAGCATCAGCACACTTTTACTTTTTGTGCGAAAGGGTGATGCAATCCTAAGAAATGTGCGAAATATCTTTGTGCGCCTTTGTCAACAAACAGTTATTGTGAACACTAATTGAAATGTAACTGTATCGTTCGTGAATACGGTGGCAAGCGAATTGAGAAATGACACATGTGCTTCCGGGAAAATACAATAATATGCTAAATATCCCCATCTTTAAATTATGTCACCATGCGTCATGATTTAAATTGGTCAGCAGCGTACGTAGGCATATCGTGTATCACTATTAGCGCACCAGTTGACTTTACCAGAAGTCCGATTTCCATATTAATGCCTGCATATAGTGTATTAATGCAACCCAAACCCTTAAGCAGATCTATCAAAGATGATTATATTATAATTAGAAGTATACAACTGTTAGAATATATACTAAAATGGTGTTACGGGTTATTTAGTAGAATATGTGTATATTGTGTTATAATGCTTTTAGCAAAACAAAAAGTTTATTTTTATTTTAATCAAAAAATTATTTGTGTTTTTAACAGGGTTATCCCTCACGAAAACATGCATTTACCATCAGAAACACATATTGAAGGTGTTACCACTGATTGGCGCTAATTATCTCATTTTTCATTTACGCAATACAAAAGTCTTAAAACAGGTAAATTTTCACAGGCAAGGGTAACTAACTTTCCGTTCCACTGTGTTATCTTCACAAAAGAACCCATCATGATAAATAAAACGTGTACCTTTACATCCATCCCCACTAACCACACACTACAAAATGCTTGGATTACTCACCTTCGTTCGCCATCAGCGCTACGTTTTATGGAACAATATTGTTTTCGACCAGGTATTTAGTCACTTCCTGGTCCATATCTCAACTGCCAACATTCCGACTTCTATTTTTCAGGTAGAATATAGTCTACAAGTTTGCAAAAATATATATACATGGATCGTCTTCAACACAAAAACAAAAAGGATTTTTACCCTCCATGCATGGGTATACAGGAAAATAAGTTTAAATTAAACTATAACTCTCAGGTTCTCATGTTTCTGTCTGTCAGGCACATAATTATATACATTTATATACTTTATATACCTTTAGCAGAAAAACTTTTTCATTTCAAAATCCAAAACCAGACTTTACCATGGATTACCCTTGAGCAGCTTAGGTTATTTATGAATATATAAAATGTAGATCACAAACTCGTTCCGACCGACTGCAAAAAATGTCTATGCCTATTTTGCGAGCTTGTTGCTATTTAACTTGGGCTCTCGGGTTACACATTTTTATATTATATACCTACCCATATTTATATACCTATAAATATAAACCTTACATCGACAGCTCGCTCTTTTTATGTCTCTGACGTCTAAACTTCTTGAATGGGTACATTAAACTAAAAATCCACAGACTAGTTTTTTCTTGTTCAAGATCAAGTGACGCATTGCAAAAATCTCTTTTGCATGGATACAGAGTTCATCCCCTGCTTATGTCCGCACCAAACCAATGCTTAATTGGTGCATCAAGATTTATTTTGGGGAGAAAACGACACGCAAAAAATGAAACTTGTTGATTTGTTTTGTAAGTCAAGCCATGGCCAGTGTTGATGATGCTTTAGCTTCTCATGGTGTTTCTCAGAACTTTGCACGGTCATCGTGAAAAAAAGTGCTTTACCTTCGGGAATTCACTGAAGTTTACAAGACCTCTGAGATAACATGTATCCAGAGAAGTCGCAACGCGGCCAACTGTGACCACAAGATCCACTTTGGGTACGTGTATGTATGTATGTACAAAAACAGGTGCATTTTTGTCGGTCTCCATATACTACTCTTATATCATTAGCAAAAGTATATTGGCTTGTCAGCTATATGCAAAATAATATTATGAGCATCTTTGATCTTTTGGCTTGATAACAAGCATCAGGGGGATGTTTTCGGCTTATTCATTAGTAGCTTCACATAAATACATGCAAATGCAAACTATCCGTTCATCGTTATGTAAATATTCTAGCTTGTTGCAGTAATCAACTCTGGATATAAAGTGGTAATGCCTCCACTCTGTTTTAGTTTTAGTTGACGTGAGAAACCTGATTTCCGGACGAAAGTGAATAATGCCTCATGATATTATGATAGTCATGTAATCACATCACGCAAACTATTGTTTTCTTTAAACCCCAACACTTTACCTGTTGATGACGCACCTTTTTCCACCTCCAGTATATAAATAGTGGTATGGCTGGATGCGTCCTTAGTCACTTCTAAAATTCTCCCTGGAGAGAACGCGATTGAAGAGGATTATCATCATGAAATTGTTTTTCACCCTGATCGTTTTGTGTTTAGGCACAGCGGTCACAGCACAGCTTCAGGCAAAATTGAAGAATCCCGAACTTCTCCAGAAACCCACTTCCAACATCATTCTCACTTTGAGGGATCCTATTGACCCAATTTTGCAAAGGATAGCTTCCCAAGCCTTTCCCAATCAGGAGGCTAAAGTCAAGGAGTTGCAAAAGCAGCTTCAGGATGCCACCAAAAAGTGGCAAGCCCCTATAATCGCGGCGATGAAGCCGTTTGGGGTGGAAACTCAGCAGTACTGGATTTCGAACCAGATTTACGTAAAGAACGCCAATCCAAGGCTCATCCGGATTTTGCAAACGTTTGGAGCAATTTTGAAGGAAATTGCTGAAGAAATCACCCTTCCACTTTTGCCCATTTTCAACCCAACCATTGGAAACCCACCCAACGGGCCCGAGTGGGGAGTGAAGAGGATTGGTGCAGAGGATGTGTGGGCACAAACCAAGGGAGCAGGTGTGATTGTTGGAGGTAAATGGAGTTCATATTTCGAATTTTAATGATTCAGCATCAATATTCACATTAAGTTCAACATGATAATTTTTTTATATGTATTCCAGTAATTGATACCGGAGTCAGAAAGAGTCATGTTGCTCTTGATGCCAACTTTGTAGGTAGTGACAAAAACGGTTGGTACGATCCAATTTTTGCAAGTCCAGTTCCAACCGACAACAACGGGTAAGTCCATATAGTCAAATGGAATGGCATAATAATATAACCCTTAGAATTTCTGCGGGTACTAATTATAGGCTTAATGACATTTAGGCATGGAACTCATTGCACGGGCTCCATCTGCGGTAATAATGGAATTGGAGTGGCACCCGAAGCCAAGGTCAGTTCGCTGAATTCAATATTATTGTAAAACAGGGTGATACTATAACAATGTCAATTTCTTTTCGAGTAGTGGATGGCATGCAGAGGTTGTGACAACCTTGGTTGTCCACAACATGCCCTTCTCGCCTGTGGCCAGTTTATGCTCTGCCCTACAGACGCCCGTGGAGGAAACAGCAACTGTGCGTTGCGTCCTAAGATTGTATCCAACTCTTGGGGTGGTGGAGGTAACGCTACGTGGTATAATGATGTTATCAAGTCGTGGAATACGGCTGATATTATTCCCGTTTTTGCCATTGGAAATGATGTACGTATGTAAATTTTGAGTCACCGTCACCACATTAAGAATCAGATTCAAGTGGTCAATGATTGAACCCAACCTTTTGCTTCTATAATATTACTATTAGGGACCAGATTGTGGAACGGCTGGATCTCCTGGTGACCAAGATGGAGTGATTGGAGTCGGATCTACTAATATTGACGATGCCGTGTCATCCTTCTCCAGTCGTGGACCACGAAAAGCCAATGATGGGGTTATTAAACCACAAATTAGCGCTCCCGGAGAAAATATCAATTCCGCCTATCATGTTAGCGATAATGGATATCAAGTTTTATCTGGTGAGCCTATATATAAACCGTAGTGTACTTTATAGGGTGTATTGTTTTAACACAAAATACAATAACTAGTATTGGTTATTTCTATTCAAGGAACGTCCATGGCCACTCCTCATACTGCTGGAGCAATAGCCCTTCTTGCCTCACAAAAGCCAAACTTAACCCTTAAAGAAGTTGAAGATCTCTTGTACCCAACGACATTTAGGAGCCTGAAGGCCAGCGGTTCAAATTGTGGTGCTAACAACGAAGCTACTTATCCTAATGATGTATCTGGTCATGGCAGACTGGATATCAAGTCTGCATTCCAAAAATTGACAAGTTCCTAGGCCGAGCTCGGTTGAACTGGAATTGTGACAGGCAGGATTGTGATTTTCAAGTATTTTAAAAACTATTCTTGTTTCACTCGAATGTTTCTCATTCATCATACCTACCTACCTATAATATATTTCCACCTTTTGTAAACATTTCTTTTATGTGTGTACAACCAAACTTGCATGACATTAGCTCATACACTAGTAACTTTTTGCATACGAATTTACATAACATGTTCTATTTAGTTTGATCAAAAATAAAGCTAAATTATTCGTTCCTATTAAATTTCTATTAGAAGGATTTGCATGACCGGAAAGGCTCCACCAGTAATCAACATTCCGCAACTGATTGTGCGATTTGAATGGAAATGGAAAGCGACAAGTTTTACAGACCTTCAGTTCAGTACAACAGAATAGTATCGCATACGCCATATGCATACGCCAATCCTCATGGACATGAAAATGAAAATCTACAACACAAATACAAAAATATGAAACAACGCAACGTGACTTCTTCTGGACTGAATGCGGAGTAAGCTGAACTTGCTGAACGCGTATCAAGAAGAATTGATTTCGAAAATCTATTCACCCAATATGCCTTTTAATCTACATGTAAATGCACATAAATTCCTATAGACCCTCGTGATGATTATGTAGGTATTATATCGAGACATTTGTCTTATGTATTTTAAGTTAGGTACTTATGTAATTTTCGTATGTAATTCTCAAATTTCTTTTTGACAAAATGTTTCCTATTTTTTCCTCTGTCTCTTCTTTACTCTCTGGGAATCAAGGAATGGGGTCTCATTCTCATTGTCAGTTACGCCTTCGAGCCGACGACCTCACACACCGCCCTTCGTCTCGTCTGGGTTTCTCCCACATTTGGCCCATTTTCACTAACTTTTTTACTACAATTAGTACTTACTTCAACATCAGAGATCCGAGACGTCTCCAGCGCTGCACATTGCGCATACTTACGTTTAAATAATTTTAAAAATAAATAAATTACGAGACGGACGGAGCGGAGGCGGAGGGGCAAAAGTTTAGACATTTTGGAACTTATACGTTCACCATCCATCGGCTACCTACCTGTCGCGTCGTCTTTACGTTGCATTCACTCAATTCAGGAGGGATAACGGACAAATTTGTAGCGTAAGTAGCTATCAAGCGTGGTTCAATTCAATCAAAATGGTTGAAAAAATCCTGGTTGGAAGACGACAAACGGAAGATACAGTGGGAATGGGAATTTACTTTAAAGTACTATAATTATATCAGCAAAGCATTTATCAATATTAAACGGGAATTACTAAATGGCAGCTATATAGTTTAATAATATAATACTTTAATTAGTTAGTTCGTGAGTTGGTGCTCTCAATTCATCGTCCTCAGAGTTCATCGTCTGAATCAATCTGTAGTAAATCTTGGAAAATTTGAATTGCAAGACAAATTATTTGATGAGTAACTCGAATTTGAATTTTTATTGAATTTTTAAAACGTTTTTTTTTGGCACTTTAAAACGCCTGTAATCGACCCTAAATTAGCCAAGTTCGCAGTTTAAAGTGGTCAGGTGAAAAGGCAAAAATCTGTAATTTTGTTGATAGTGAATCGTGTAACGAATTAATTCAAGGCGATGCGATATAGTCAAATAGTCATTTACTTTTTTGTTCAACCAGTTAGTTGTTAGTTAACCAGTAATAACAGTAAAAAAAACTTCATTCAAATTGATTTGGTCTTTGAGCAGAATAGCTCGAGAGTGACTTTGTTGAATTGACATTGCTTGACAACTTGGACTTGATGGTGGATGACTTCAGAACATTATTCATCAGTACACATAAAAATCACGAGCGAGAAGTGCGTGTGTGTAGCGTTCATATGGGGAGAGGGGATCTAGGTAATCTACTACTATTACTACTACAATTTTTGTCTTATCATATGTGTACTACTTTCTACTTTGGCTTCCAACTTCCAACTATGATGACTGATGATGAGGATTCTCCATCGGTTGAGGTTGATGTACTATTAATTTGCCTATCATTCATCGTTGTCATTGCTTAAAGAAGGATCAAAACGTATAGGGTTGGCTTTGAAATAAGTTTAACTAACAATAGTGTCAGTCCGTGTATTCCAGAGTGGTACTACAGCAATCCACAATCCCGATTAAATCCGGTAAAAAAGTCATAAAGTCAGCATCTTCTCGAATTGGCTCTTGACTCTTGTTGAGAATCTTTATTTACGGCAAAACGAAAGGGCAGCTGAAATCAAGAGGCTTCGTCAGAACAATTATTGTCAATTGTCACCCTAATTTTACGATTTGCTTCATGCCGCATGCGGGCTTTATTTATTCGTAGACGCACCTAAAATAAGATAGATACAATGATCCTCCAAACCCGAACATTAGTGCTTTTACTTGCAGGATCGAAAGTAGGAATAATGGTGTATTTATGTGTATAGAAATTAGTAATAGTAGGAATATGGCAATGTATAGATTGAAGTTAAGGAGTACATCACGGGTCCCATTTTTAGTCATTACTTTCCATGAAACGTCCGCATCTCAAATATGAGCCATCTCCAAAGTCCCTGTCAAAAGTTATAAATATAGATTTGATTTTTAAAAAATGTTATCCGAGGAGATTCCTTGCTAATTGTAAGTAATACGAAGGGCCTCTGGAGCCTTTTCCCATGAAAATCATGTTTGCTATTCAGGTTCTGTTTGGATTGGTCGGGCGACGCTTATATCTCCGTCTAGTAAGAGTGTTCACGTTGGTTAGGTTAGGAGTAGGGACTATACAGTATGGTTAGCGGTAACCTAATAAATCCAACAGAGAATCCCTATAATTAAGCGAACTCTAATTCTCAACTTCTGAAAGTAAAATGTAGCTTGCATTATATCTTTTGCAGGTGAGGCGAACCAATGACTGAAGTAGCAAAACCGGATTCCAGTAATCGTCAAGTGTCTAGTACTCGTACCCATTGCTAGTTCGTTTCATCTATCTTCCCCTTTGGCTTAAACGGCTTACCGTAGATCTTCACAACTACGCAGAACTCTTCCTTTTTTTCGTGACCAGTGTTGGCCTTGATATAAATACAGTTAGCGCAAAAAAATGGCCGACAATGACGTATTTACGGATTCTGACTTTTGGGAGACAGATGTACCTTCGGAGGACAGTTCAAATTCCTCTGAAGGAGATAGCGGAATTAGCGGATGTCCTCCTCCTCCTCCTCCTCCTACAACAGCAACTACTACTGATGATGATGATGACGAGGATTCTCCAGATTTCAGTTCCACTACTGATGATGATGATGATGAGGATTCTCCAGATTTCAGTTCCACTACTGATTATGATGAGGATTCTCCATCGGTTGATCTACTATTTGCCGATCATTGCTTAGAAGGATCACAACGTAGTCTGGTTTTTGAAATCAGTTTAACTACAACACGAGTGTCCGTATTCCAGAATGGTAAAGCAATCCCGATAGAATCAAGTCAGTATCCTTTCCAAATGGCTCTTGTTAATAAGAGAATCTTTATTTACGGCAACAAGGTTGAAGAATTAAGGGCAGCTAAATCAAAAGGCTCAGATAATAATACATTTAAAACGTCCAGGATATGGAACCTAGGCAGATTACTACATAGTCGATCAGAAGAAATTCCCACAGCACCTTTTATCTACAACAAGGAAATTTTGTCGACGCCTCCCGAACTCCTCCTGGCACTATTCTTCAAACATTTAAAGGATCTGGCAGAACGTCAAATCACAGAAGATTTTGATAACAATAAGATTGTAAAAGTAGTATTCAGTGTCCCATTATGGTTTGCCAGTGTGCATCGCCAACGATTGAAGGCTGCAGGGAGGATTGCGGGATTTAAACATGCAATTGTCGTGAACCAAATGACGCTTGCTCTATATTTTCACTTGTCGGACCCTTCCACAAGAAAATCCTCTTCGGATTCGGGTAGCATCATGGTAATTTCTGAAAACTCGGGCAACGTCGAAGCTGCAATGTACGAATTTCATAACAATGAAGAAAGCAATAACTCCCGACGATTAACTCTGGACATGAAAACGTATGCCGGAAACCTGTTCTCGTCTGGCAAAACTGCTGTGGGTGTCAGGCGAAATCTCATTAAAAGAGAATTCCAAGAAAGGTTGCAGAACAAGAATAAAGAGAAATCTGATACGCGAACAATTGAAAGTCATCGAAAATTGGTGGTTAATACTATTATCGAAGAGGTAACCCAGCAGTATTTTCAAGATACTACTAAAAATGCATATAAGTTGTTTGAAATCATTGCAAGATGTGAGGACCGCCAGTGGTTGCCACTATTACTGGAAGCAAGTAAACGTGTCAACGGATTATGCTGGGACCAAATAGAATGCGTTGAAAACACCTTGATACTTCGTCGTAATTCATCAGATGCAGAGATTTTGTTCAAGGAACGGCCTAAGTTATCTTGGAATTCTTGTTCTATTTTGGATTTGACACCATACAGCTTTCACCAAACTGCCACCGACGGAAGGAATAAAGTTTGTCATACGGAGGACTTGGCTGAACCGGGTCAACCGACTATTCCAGGACGCACTATTACCTCAAATATTACCTGGTGGAAAAGCTTCTCTCGCCTAACGTTCTACCAAAAGAATGTTCTCAACCAGGAGTTTCTAATTGGTGAGCTCCAAATTAGAGAGTTCGTCTTTTACGCCTTCCAAGATGTAAGAATTACATTTACAAGTAATGCTGATGGAGTTCTACAGTTGGATACAGTTTGTGGTCTCAATTACAATAAGAGTCTTCCAAGGAACTTGCAGTCAGTAAAAGACTATATTTGGAAGCCGGCATATTTAATGGAGTCTGAAATTGAACGATTGACGCTACTTCTCCCAACTATTACCGAAACGGCTCAAGAATTAACTTCAAAACTCTTGGCAGCGAGGAAAGGTCTCCACGAGCGGTGCTTGGCTATGAATCTAAGGCTCAAACTAAGACGAATAACAAGGAGAATGCCAGGTGTGACCAACAGGTCCCTTAGGAATAAAATTAAAGAAGGGTTGGGCATTATCGGACTGGAGCAAATGAGCCTCGTAGGATTGGCTGAAATTGGACTAGACAGTATTTGGGATTCTATAAACTCTTTTTATACCAAATACTTCTCATCTAGTATGAAAAGTACATGTGGTGAATTTTTATAAATTTAATGTGGTATACTAAACTCACTCAAATATTGTCTTTCCTGTTTTTACACTTTTTGAAGTCAGTAGTATTTAGTATTTTTGTTTTGTTAATGCAAACATGGTAAATAATTAATAGTAAAAACTATTGATATAACGTAATTGTGGATTTTGCTCCAATAAAAAGCAATATTGAATAGTAGAGCTTGCATTATTCGAGCACTTTTTGAATGGTAGTGACTTTACTGGTGTATGACGGGATGTCAGCTTAGGCGTTTATTATACTTTCGTGATCGTGTTGCAGATTGTTGACCTATTGGCTTTGCCTTGATAACAAATCAACTTTTCATCCTCCCAGTGCACGCATAAATCATTTTGTATCTGTATCCAACATATATAAATAGGGATTGCTGAATTACGTCGTCTGTATTCAAGCTGTATTGCTTTATTTATGGAATGATCTTTTCAAATGAAGCTTGCTTTCTGAATTCCATTCATATTTTTTCTGTTTCGCCGTATAAATAGGTGAGCCAATGCCAGTTGTTTCATCACACTGAAGCATTAAAGATTTAGTTTTGGTGTGTGCGATCACAGAACTATCATGAAATTAATAGTCCTTTTAGTGTTGTGCCTTGGCTTATTAGCCGTAGCCAGTGCCCAGTTGTCACGATTATTGACACCAGTATTAACATCCCCAATTTTAAAAGATCAGGGTCTCCTTCGAAAGCCAACTTCAAACATAATAATAACCTTGAAAGACCCCCTGGGTCCGATTGTAGATGGTGTAGCGTCAACAGTCTTTCCAAGTCGGGAGGCTAAAATCCAAGAGTTGCATATGCGACTTAAGGATGCGACCCGAACGTTCCAAGCCCCTGTTCTCGCCGCTTTGGCACCATTTGGCGTTGAAACAGAGTCGTACTGGATTACCAACCAGATATATGTAAAAAATGCAAATCCAACTATTATTTCTCTATTGCTAACAACACTGTTCGCCCTTCTGAAGTCAATCTCGGAGGAAGTCACCATTCCCCTGTTGCCCCTTATCACTAACATTGTTGGAGTTCCACCTACAGGCCCTGAATGGGGAGTTAGAAAGATTGGGGCGGTTGACGTGTGGAATCAGACTAAGGGGGCTGGTGCGCTTGTCGGGGGTAAGAAGTACTGATTATTTATTATGTAATTTATGTTTCATATTCACGTGCAGCGCCAATGAAAAGTGACGTTTTATGTTGCAGTAATCGATACTGGAGTTCGGAAAACTCATGTGGCCATTGGGGGCAATTATGTTGGGGACGATAAAAACGGATGGTTCGATCCTATCACATTGACTCCTTCTCCTACCGACGATAATGGGTTAGTTGGAAATGAATTTAAAATAACTTACTTCTATACTTACTGCCAGTAGACCTCACGCAGATTAAGATTAGTGAACTGATTAATAATAAAAATGTGGAATATAAAATTAGCCATGGAACTCACTGCACAGGAGTAATCTGCGGTAATAATGGAATTGGAGTTGCGCCTGAGGCCAAGGTGTGCTGACTATGAATGAATTCGAATGTTGCAAACACTGCTTAAATAATGTTATAATCAATTAAGGTTCTTTTCCGTAGTGGATGGCATGTAGAGGATGCACTTCCGCAGGTTGTCCAGAACATGCACTGATTGCCTGTGGAGAGTTCATGGTTTGCCCTACAGACGCTACTGGTCTAAATAGGAACTGCTCTTATGCTCCTAAAATAGTTTCGAATTCATGGGGTGGTGGCAGCAATGCGACTTGGTAAAGAAGCAGATGGAAAAAATTGACAAACCTACCAAAATATTATACGTAGTTGTGACTTGTAATGACTATATAGTTTCTCTATTTTATTTTATTAGGTATAATGATGTTATCAAATCTTGGAATGCTGTTGATATTATTCCTGTCTTTGCAATTGGGAATGCTGTAAGTCACTATTTTTTTAGATGGTTGTACGCTTTACTTGAGCCAAGCCAATGTTTAATCTCTATTTTTCGCGATATAGGGACCAGACTGCGGAACAGCAAACTCCCCAGGAGACCAAGATGGTGTGATATCAGTAGGTTCTACAAGTATGAACGACGTAGTCTCATCCTTCTCCAGCCGTGGACCGAGAGTTGCTAATGATGGGGTTATCAAACCGGAGATTACTGCCCCTGGAGAGGATATCAACTCTGCATATTATTACAGCGATAATAGCTACCAAATCCTCTCAGGTTGGCTCACACCAGTTTTCATTATGCAATCATTTTTCCTCCTATACGTCATTTAATTGACGACTATCAGCCTCTGCTTATATTAACGGTACTCGTATTCACAATATATAGGAACTTCCATGGCCACTCCTCATACTGCTGGTGCGATAGCACTTCTTGTATCAAAGAATCCCAGTTTGAAACGCCAAGATGTCGAGAATCTCCTCTTCCCAAATGCATTTAGAGGTCTAGGAGCAAGCACTGATGGAAGTTGTGGAGCAAACGATCAAAGTACTTACCCCAACGATGTTGCCGGATATGGTCGACTTAATATTGAGGCTGCCTTTGATAAGTTGGTTAATCCAACTCCTTAATATGATCAATACCTATTGTTACAAACAAATTACCCGACATCAGCAAATCTTAAATTTGCACGTAAACAACGTTCTCTGTCACACTATCACATCGAGCCTGTAAAATTATTTACCATTTTGAAGTTTTTCATGATTTCGTCTGTGATGTTTATATTTTGTCGAAACTACGGACGGTGCACCAATTCCATCCAATTAGTCACAGGCAGACTAATTTTCTTCCCAAATGCATTTAGAGGTCTAGGAGCAAGCACTGATGGAAGTTGTGGAGCAAACGATCAAAGTACTTACCCCAACGATGTTGCCGGATATGGTCGACTTAATATTAAGGCTGCCTTTGATAAGTTGGTTAATCCAACTCCATAAAGCTTACACTTTATGTACTTAATAAGATCAATACCTCTGTCACACTATCACATCGAGCCTGTAAAATTATTTATCATTTTGAAGTTTTTCATGATTTCGTCTGTGATGTTTATATTTTGTCGAAACTACGGACGGTGCACCAATTCCATCCAATTAGTCACAGGCAGACTAATTTAGCTATTACAAGCATAAAATGAAAAAGCTGTAAATACGGGTTGTTCCACGATCATGCAAAGGTCAGAGTTCTTTAGCCAAATTGAAATTTTGCATGATAACCCTACCTCAATTAAGTTCTTCAAATTAGCGAACTGAATTGAATAGGTGAATGCCTGTTTACTGCTGTGGATCCTAGGGATAAAGATAGATAGTCATACATTTTTATTATAAATATAGCATCACTCCTTAACGTATAATTACCGCCACCACTAACATTTCACGTTTCATAAAACCTTTTCGTGAACTTTGCATTTGGATTAGCAATATTGCATTTAGAGAGACTGTAAGCAAATATACGATAGAGTTTATGACGTTGACGATGAAGATGATAGATATTTAATAATAGATTATAGTTATGCTAGTCTGCTGTGCAAATACAAATTCCCGTCATGTGCACATGACTTGTAATCATCCTGTAATCCTGTCATGACCTTTTCCAGTCTCATTAATAAATAGCTTCGCAAAGTCCAGATTTTCACCATTTCCACAAAATTGTTCGGATAGAGCAAACTGTGCATATTATCACGATGAAGTTGTTTTTAATCCTTTGTGTTTTGTGCTTGAGCACAATAGCCAGCACACAATTAGTGTCACCACGAATCCTATCACAAGTATTGAAAAGTCCGCAAATTCTTCAAAAGCCAAGTTCCAATATTATGATAACCTTAAAGAATCCCCTGGACTCCATTTTAGATGATGTAGGTTCAAAAGTATTTCCCACCCGGCAAGCTAAACTTGCTGAGGTGAGAAGGCGCCTTCAAACTGCAACGGGACAATGGCACGCACCTGTTCTTGCGGCTTTGCAACCATTTGGCGTTGAAACCAAGTCGTATTGGATTACCAACCGAATTTTCGTGAAAAACGCAAACCCAAATTTAATCACACTTTTGCTAACCACTCTTCTCGGCCTACTGAAGTCCGTCTCGGAGGAAATTAATCTTCCCATTATGCCCATCATTGAGACTGTTGCTGCTGCACCACCCACTGGTCCTGAATGGGGCGTTCTAAAGATTGGTGCCCCGGATATTTGGAACCTAACCAAGGGGGCTGGTGTTGTTGTTGGAAGTAAGTCTCCCTTTTATCATTCTACAGCAAATAAACGGCACTCTTTGTAATTTTCTGTTATAATTTTTGCAGTAACCGACACAGGCGTTCAGAGAGATCACGAAGCCATCGCGGATAACTACGTTGGGGCGGATAAAAACGGATGGTAGGGTAAAGAAACGTAAATAATACATGAATTCACACTAGCAATTAAAGCAAATATCAACTCAGCAATGCTTTGCTGCGCTTTTCCTAGGTTTGATCCAATTCTTCACAGTCCAGTTCCATTTGACGATTTTGGGTACGTACGTATAGCTTAGTGAATTGATGTGATTAAATGGGATGTGGTGCTAAAGAAAGGTCTTTATTAATGAGAACATCACTGCTACCCTGAACATTTATTCAGGCATGGAACCCATTGCGCTGGAACAATCTGCGGAAATAATGGAATTGGAGTAGCGCCTGAAGCCAAGGTAAGAAATCAAAAGGAAATGTAAGAATAAACCTTTGAAGCTATTTACTATAAATTACGTATATCTTTAATTCTGGTTGTATTGTTTGTAGTGGATGGCATGCAGGGCCTGTACTCCGGCGAGTAAGTGGTAAAACATTTGGAAAAATTATGTCACTAGCAAATATGTTTGGTTGGAGTTATGTAACTCCTTTGTAGGGAAAGTTCAAAATTTTGTTTCATTGGTTTTAATCGTTTTTATGTACAAACAGATTGCGCAGAAAGTGACTTGCTTACGTGTGGTGAATTCATGGCTTGCCCTACGGATCCTCAAGGTCAAAACGATAACAACTGCGCTTTCGCCCCTAACATTGTGTCAAACTCGTGGGGCGGCGACGGTAAGTGTAAAACAGGTTTACTGAGGTGCAAGATGTGAACAGAAAATGTTTTTTTCGTATCAGTCAGCATACAAGTTCAATTTATAGTGTAGGAAGGTCGAGCTATTCTGACATAGCTATTTCAGCAGCTCACATCTTGCGACCTTCCACGTGAAACGCGACATGAATCTCAGTAATCACGGCTAAAAAATCGATTGTAAAGCTACTGCCCTAAAATAACTTGTAAATGTAAATGTCGTAACATTTGAAGGTGGTCTCACGTTCTACAACGACATCATCAAGACATGGAATTTGGGCCGTATTATCCCCGTTTTTGCCATCGGAAATGCGGTACGAACACAAACTTCACACTTGACCTACTCCCATAATAGTTTGTAAGAAATGGACTTGTGCCACTGCACTGGGCTTAATGCAAATTAAGTGACAATTTTAATTACTTAAAGGGACCAAACTGTGGTACAGCAGGCTCACCAGGAGACCAAGATGGAGTGATCTCCATTGGAGCTACAAATATCAACGATGTCGTCTCAACTTTCTCCAGCCGTGGACCAAGAAAGGCAAATGATGGAGTTGTCAGACCGCAAATTGCTGCTCCCGGAGAGTCAATTAAGTCATCTTACATACTAGGGCCTTTCAGCTATGCTGTTATGTCAGGTTAGCCGATTACAATTTGGCATACAATTGTTTTATCAGCACAAAATACATATGTTTAATAAACTACAACTACAAACTAATATGTAACAAAAATAACTCGTATTTGTAGGAACGTCAATGGCCACCCCGCACACCGCCGGCGCAATAGCTCTCCTCGTGTCTAAGAAATCAGACTTGACACGCACAGAGGTCGAGAATCTCTTATACCCAACGGCATTCAGAGGTTTAGGACCAAGTGGCACAAACTGTGGTCAAAACACGGAAAGCGTGTATCCTAACGATGTTGCCGGATATGGTAGGCTCGACATCAAGGCTGCTTTGAATAAACTAACCAGTACTACATGATTTGATTAACGAGTGCGTGTAACTAAACTAACCTTTCCTCCGGCATTTCGTAGTCTTAATTGCTTGATCCATTGATTCCTCCAATCTAAAAAATTTGTATTAAAATCTGATCTACTCTAAAAATTGTATTAAAATGTTTAAAATGGCTTTAGCTTTATTTCGTATCTCGTGTATATTAATTTTAAGTCGGTCTCACATTTCAAAACTTGTTGAATGAATGTAAATACATTGTATACCAATGCTTTTACATTTATGTGCAAATTAGGTCTATCTATTCGTTTAATCTAATCTTGTGCTTGTGCAGGTGTAAAATGTTACTTAATTTGTAGTTTGTAGCTATTTTTCAATACTGGGAAAAGCTAGCCAAATATACCAAGTAAATAGTACACTGCTAAAACTGCTATAAAGATATAGTATTTCGGATTGGAAATCAACGAATTCAGAAATCATACGGAATATTATATATGCTACTGTAATATAGGCTTATCCTATCGGGTTGCTGGACACACACCGCAGGCTAGATATGATGTCATATATCAAGAAGTATAAATTAGATTGCATTATCCGTTTCATCCATCCAGTAAAAAATGCTTGGCCAACGTAATTGGCAATACTGTGCAAGGGTTCATATCCTTGATAGTCCAAGCTAAGCCGCATAAGTGTTTGCACATGCAATCAATAGTCGTCGTCAGTAAATGTTATCTTCTGTTAGGAATCTTTAGTGCTCATTTCAGTTCTGATGCAAATAAATTACTCTAGATGGGACTTCCATAACAGAAATGCGCAAACCACGGAGCCCTTTATCACAAGTATTCAATTTAGCGGGGGTGCAAAAAAGGGTTTTTGTCCCTGGAACGAATTCTGCAAAAAACGAATTCTGATCTGGAGCGTTCCAGAGCGCTCTAGATCGATGTTCCAGGGTTACCCAAATTTTGGTTACTCAATAAAAAAATCATTGAAAAAACGGAAAACAGGGATAAAAACTCCCTGAAAAACGTGGAAAACAGGGATAACAAATCCCTGAAAAAAGAGAAACAGGGATCAGCAAGGAAAATCCCTGAAAATTTAGCAGGGATCAGCCAAAAATCCCTGTTCCAGCTTGCTCCAAGGGATTCAGGGATTTTCAAAAATCCCTGGAGCGGCGTTCCAGCATTTTTTGCACCCCCGCAATTTAGAAAAACGTTTAATAAAGCAAGGTTGTTGGAATGTTGAATACATTGAAATCACGTTTGCCTAATGTTGGTCATGAAATGAACACAAAACCACCTATTCAATATTCAACGTTGACTTACAAATAAAAGAGTGAGTAAAAATTAGTACAGCACTGTACTGAACATATATTTTTGACTATTACTAATTACGCAATTGGAGTCGGCACCAGTCTATGATTGGTTTTCACATTAATAAACGAATACTCCATCAGATATGGAGGATCGGCTGGTTTTATGCGAACACACGGATTCAAATTGATTTCTGAGCTAAACGCCCTCAGTCCGGCGGCTTCTAAACGCTCAAACCACCTGTAAAAGCCGGGAATGCTGTAGTGGTCCAAATGAACTTCAACCTGGAACTGGCCAAAAGGCAGTGGTTCAAAGTTGTCCAGAACCACGTCCAACGCGTCGAATTCTGCCCCTTCTATATCAATCTTAAAAATGTCAATCCACTCGTGTCCATTTTCTTCCATTAGAGTTTTCAAGCTCTTCAAAGTGTTCGTGTCATTGGGACCTAGTCCAATTTTCTGGAAGTGAGCCCGGGGATTATTCCTGCCCACCTGAGGTCCCCAGCCATTCACTGTCATGTCATATCCGTAAACATCGCAATCTGTCTTTTCCAAGATTTCCTCTTCAAAGGACGACTCGCCTGCGATTCCAAACGAGTACACGACACAAGGAGAGTTGCTCTTGGTTTTCTCAAATAGCTCAAAGCCACACAGCCACTTCCCTCCATCTCCAATCTTTCCTACTCGCCTTCTCATATGGGGACAGTCAAATGTTGGAGCAAAGAGGTTCCAAATCACTGTGAACTCCCCTGAATTCCCTGTTAAAACATATAGTTGCGATTTGCGATTGATAAGTAAGTTGTCCAAAGATGGAATTATTTCCGGCTGATATGATGCACGGACGGATTGCATAAATAAAACTTACCCCACGGATCGAAGCTTTCCAATTTATCGAATCTCTTCATGTAGTTATGTCTCTGCCTAGCTGCATCGCTCCAGATACTCTCTGCGAGCATAAGGCGCTCCTGAATGAAGGAACCTGGTAGTACTATATGCGGTTCGAATTGTGGTTCGAGCTCTTCATTATTCCTAGCAAATTTGACCATCTGCAATACTAGCAAGCACGAAAGCGCTGCCCCCACCAATAAACCAACTAAACATCGTTGCTCCCGAGCCACCATTTTTTCTCCCTGGTTTCAAGCGTAAGTAACCAATTAACTGTACGTGTTAAACGATTTGACTACTACGTACGACGGGTATCTCAAACTACGATTTTAGTTTTTGGATCTATCAGACTATCAGCTTCACACAACAACAGAGCAATTTACGGGGTAGCATATTTATTATTGCTAAAAAAATAATTTATGCGTGCTTTCTGTCAATACCAATATTGCTCTAATTTAACAAAAAGGTGAGTGAAGGACAGGAGAGTAGAGAGAGACTACTACTGATCCAGTTTCGCTGGAGTGATACATTGGATAACGCCAACGCTGACTCTACATGCTTTCGCTTGCTATCTAATCTTATCGTCGTTCGTTGTCACATACATTTTGGAAAAAATATCAAGGAAAACGATGAGCCTAAGTACATGTCTCACTTACCTGTTGTGCTTGCATAAATTGTCCTTTATACTACAAT
Organism: Dicranocentrus wangi; assembly: GCA_036850665.1. NCBI lineage: Eukaryota > Metazoa > Arthropoda > Collembola > Entomobryomorpha > Entomobryidae > Dicranocentrus > Dicranocentrus wangi. The sequence goes on along the minus strand of JAANSN010000145.1, from coordinate 52,183 downwards.
GTAGCATAGCATAATGTACAATATGTACCGATGAAGTTGTAGTATCTATTTTTTACCAGTTCACGCTTATGCGAATTTCCTTCCTCATAATAATACCGTATTTGTTCAGGATGACATTATGGGGGGATTACCGAATTACAAAAAAATGTTATCTAAAGCTGGCCTGGCCTGGGTGGGACATGGGACTGATCAGACTGATGTGAGTTCTCACTTCTTCTCACCCAAAGCACCCTCCATATGGGGTGCACTGACTGGATATTAATAGCTGTATAGCTGCGATGCGACTTGGGACTTATTTTTTACTGATCAAAATAGATCGCCCGCTTTATTACGCACACACTGATTTCATTTAGCAAAGATGCATTCAATGGCATTTTTTTTGTTAAATGTTTTTAATCTAAATAAAAGGATGGTGCATATTATTCCAAGTTTCTCAAACTAAACTTGTTTACAATTAATGTAGGGGCAAGGGGAACTGAGTCGTTCAATCCAAGTATTTTATATGTTTGATATTGAAATATAGAAATATAGTGCATTTATGAGGTAGCCAACAATACGCACGCACGCCTTAACCAGAAACTACTTGTTCAGAAGAGTTTTTGGGGATTATGGGAATGTCAAAAAAATTAAGTTGCCTACAAATGCGGCACTTTGAAGGATTAACCCCTTGCAGCTATTTTTATACACTTTTGAAGAGTCCACACACTCTGGTGTACATGAATGCACTCAAATACATAAATACCACAGAACTGAAGGGACCACATTATAAGAAAACTACCAAACATTTCTCGTTCTCTTCTCATTTCTATATTATCTACTTGTCTTGAAACAAGCATTGAAAAAGTTCAGTTAGGTTTAAAAAAAAGTAAAATGTTCTACATGTCAATGCTCACATTCTTATTATTTCGATCCTTTGCACCTGGAAAAGGTAGAGATCTCGGGTATGTGATCCATTTGGACAGTAAAGTAGTGCACACTGCTCTGGATACTGCGGCTGCAGGTACATATTCCACTCGGGAAGAACGGCTAGTTGCGATTGTGAACAGTCTTCACCACGCTACAAAGAAGTCGCAGGAGGAAATTGCCAAATTTCTTACAGAAGAAGGAATAGCATTTAATGCGTTTTGGATAGTAAACAAAGTTTACGTGCCAAAGTTGGATAACTCTACTCATTCCACTTTAGTCAATAAGCCGGGTGTGAGAATTTCCAAAGAGATGCTCATACCACCGTCCCATTACAGGGATCTCGGTGACGCCCCCAAACCAAATGGGGTCGAGTGGAATGTTAAGAAAATTGGAACTGAGAGTCTGTGGACGAATGGTGTCACTGGAAAGTATGTGGTTGTAGCAGGTAACTATATTAGTACAAGAACATTATATAGACATTAATTAAGTTTTAATTTAATGATATAATGCGAATGAATGAAGGCACGAACGATTTGTAATACTTTAATTGACTTTAATTGCTGTACTGTTACCACTTTTCAAATCACAATTCTATAGGAATTGACACTGGGGTGCAAGGAGACCACGAAGCTCTTGCGGCTAATTACATTGGACTAAGCAATGGAGGATGGTACGATCCCATTGAGAATACAACTTCTCCAAAAGATCCTATCGGGTAGGTTCATCTACATGCGAAAAGATTTAATTTGCATTTTACAATTACACTTAAAAAATATAATATCTGTATTTACAGGCATGGAACTCACTGTATGGGCATTATGTGCGGAACCAATGGGATTGGAATTGCTAAAGAGTCGCAGTGGATGGCCTGCAGAGCTTGTTTGTCTGAAGGTGAGTTTGGAAGTTTTTAAGAGAAATATGGAATGATGATCCTGGTTTTGACTTGATCGCTATTTCACTCACAGGATGTTACGAGTCCTACCTGTACTACTGCGGGCAATGGTTCGTTTGTCCGCAATATCCCCCCGTGGACAAACCCAGTTACTGCTCCTATGCTCCCCACATCATAGCTAATTCGTGGGGTGCTCCTGGACCTAACAACTTTTACAACGAGGTTCTCAAAGTGTGGACTGCGTGCGGGTTTTTTGCCTTTTTTGCCGCAGGGAATAGGGTATGGTGGTTGGTGGTGGTCGGCTCGGGGTCATTTAATATTCTGCCAGGTACGTTAACCTTGATCATTGGTAGTCATTCCTGCTCCAATCCCCATTTTTAGGGCCCCGACTGTTCTACTTTGGACTCGCCAGCAGATCAGGATGGAGTAGTTGGAGTGTGTGCGACAACTGTTAATGACACAGTTCCATCCTACTCGAGTCACGGGCCAAGATCACAAGACTCAAAAATCATAACCGGACATTTGCGCTCCTGGAGATGAAATAAAATCAGCCGATCCAAAAAGTACTACTGGATATAAATATCTTTCCGGTATGTAAAAATGCAATATTTTTTAGAGCTAATTATGTGCAACGTGTATACAGAACCTATTTTGTATGTAACCTTCATTACGGTGGTATATCTAAGTGGTAGTCTAAATGTACCATCCTTGATTATGTGCTCGTTTTCAATTACTTTGATTTTTAATATGTTTTTTTGAAATAGGAACTTCGATGGCCNTGTACCATCCTTGATTATGTGCTCGTTTTCAATTACTTTGATTTTTAATATGTTTTTTTTAATAGGAACTTCGATGGCCACTCCGCATGTAGCTGGTGCGACAGCATTACTTCTTTCGAAGAATTGGGGACTGTCGTTTGACACATTGACAACCCTTCTATACGCAACTGCAAATAAAAATATTGGAGATCCTGCAGGCACAAGTTGTGGGAGCACAACAGTGAACCAATATCCAAATTATGTTGTTGGAAACGGTAGGATTGACGTAAAAGCCGCGTATGCAAAAATGACTGGGATTAATAGAAAACGTAATGCATATATACTTACTACATTACATAACTACATGCAAAAATAGATATTACGTATATATACAAAAAATATGCATAGCCTGTACATACGTCTACTTAGGCGTTCGCTCGCACTAGAATACATTGGTTTGATAATTACGTATAACGTATTATATAACAATAATTGAAATAAACTCTGAAATAAAATAAACCACTGTATCAACCATTAGTTGATCAAGCAAATCATAATAGCACGATTTTTTATTGTCAAATGATTCAAATCAAAATTATATTATATTCTTCATTTTAACTTGTTTACAACTGGAGATAATTTGCGGAGTGTTTGCGTTTAGAAACAGCCTCCGCAATAATTAGCCCCAAACACAAACACGAGTTGTTGTATGTAATCTGCTTGTAAGTTACTACTACTTTACTTGATTACTCTGATCCTTAGCCCGATATTGTGGGATTACGCAGTTGCACTATGAAATTAATTAATTTTTGGATACTAAATAAAACATTAACAAGAGGAACATTCATTTTGCATCCAAAGCATTTGATTTATTGAATGAATGAGTCATTTAATTTTGAAAGACTAGTGTAAATATTTGAATTTTGGTAGGCCTTGCATGCATAACCAAGAAGGACAACAGCATAATAAGTATTACGTGTACAGTACACAAGGAATTTTGACCGGAAGTCTGCGTTTTCCCCCTTTCATCTTTATTACATGGCTGACTAGGAGTTGTAAAAGAGTCCATCGATGGAGCGGCCAAATCCCCGGTTAGTGTTGGAAATGTGAGGAGATGGAATCCCAGCGTCAACATCGTTCCTATGATTAACATCATTCCGATAAGGCTCGTGGTTAACCATGTGCTGATTCTGGGTTGCTGCAACGCATGGATCAAAGCAGGGATCATCTGGAAGACATTTAAGTCTGCAAACTCGCCGTTGTGCCCTGGAATATTTGAAGAAATCATAAGTACCAACAAAATCAACATGTTATATATGATATAACTGCATGTGAAAATGTTGTGTCACTTATTACCTTCCCCATGGAAAGAGTCTGTATGTCTCACATTGCATCACGGTTTGCGCATTAGGAGCCCACCACTGCCGATGATGATCGTAACAAGCGGAGAGTGCAATGTCCAGGTGGTCTTTGGGAGCACATGGGTTGTCGCACCGTTTTGCCATGAACGACTTTGTGGGGAAGCAGATCAACCGAACGAAGGGGTCACACCGGAGTCTAACCAGCTCATCCGGGATTTCCGGCTGGACCACGCATGACTTGTTATTCATTATATTGGGCCATGGCACGGGGCATTTGCCAACGCAGAGGGGCATCTTGGTAGAATTTCCGGTTAGGGGTGGATACTGATTTGAAGAAAGCGAAGCTAAATTTGAAGCCAATATAAAGCTAATTGAATTGAAATGAGACAAGACAGGAGTGACTTTAATTTTGTCGATCCATCATTCCACCACAATAAAGTAAAAAAGTGAAGTAGGCGGGCAAGTGAGGTCGCATAGTACGCATGTGTTGCGTAGCACGCAGTATGTAGTTGTTGACATATCAACGGGTTTCAAGTTTCCAAAGTATCACTTATCCATCATCCATTCCAATACCAATCTTTGGGAAACTCGTACACCCGTCGTGCGTGACCCTACATGCCATCACTAAACCTTTTTGGAAGGGTAGAGAAGAGGTTTCAGAAACTTGACCATGATCTTCAACTTTCAAGGGAAACCTTTGCTTGTCAGGATCAGCATCATTTTATAAATGAATGAGAAAGGAAACATCTTTACACAGATGCATGTATGAACATGAACTGAGCCAGCGTACTTTGTATCAAATGGTAGATTTCAGTGCTTCACTTAGGCTTCAGTCTTTGTTCGTCATTTCATTAAGTGGGTTTCCGCTTAACATTGAAACTAAACCACATCCGAACCCGTAGTCGTAACGCCAGTTACGGAACATTTCCAAGCTGGCCTTGTAATTGTATACTCCCCAGTAAATACACCCTTAAACGGATGAAAGGTTTCCACAAAACACAACTTTGCATTAACCAATTAAGAATTAGATAAACATAAAAACCACGTACGCCACGATCCACGATAAAACGCCACATACCCCGGGTCCACGCACACTTCATGGTCATTTCACCAACAACGCAAAGCCCTCATAATTTGCAGTTAAGTTATAACGCTCACAAAAGCTTCCAAAATATTCCTTTATCATTAAGCATTTTTTACCACGCATTAACTACATGACATAAATTAATTAAAATGGTAACTCGTAAATTACTGCTGGGTCATTTATGTCAATATATATATGCTCCAACAAAAACTAAATGATTTAGCACAATTGTGCATAATATGGTATGTTTGCAAACATGAGTGTAAAAATGTTCAAATGTATGATACTACATCAACAGTCATAAATCTTGTTGCAAATACGTGACACGTTACATCTCGTCAACTCATAATACGCTGCTATAATTTTCCACAAAAAAAAATGTGACCCATGGATCACATCACACAACTTATTGAATCTCCTCGACTAACTAACTTTTCACAGTACAACATGCCAATTTCAAGGAGTTATCCAGTGGTAAGATTGTGGTATATCAACAAGGAAAGAGGTGACCAAGTATAACTTCAACCAAGTTGAAGTGTTTAATGTTCATTTTCGTGGAAAAGTTATTTTTACAGTCATCTTATATGCTCCATCAATTGATATCTTAGGAATCACGACACCATACCACAAGAAAATCCTTGTAAAATGTGTATAGGTAAACAAACCTTACGTCTTGATTTGCCATTCCAAGTTGTGAGCTTCGAAGGTTGAGACGCAAGTGTCGGATTTTGCTAGTTAGTTGAGTAATCCTTATATGAAACCATATTTTGAGTGACCAATTAACTTTTCTTCAATTATCAAAAAAAAATATGCCTATCCATCAGAATCAGAACATAATCTTTAGAGTTTGTTCTCTCACTGTGCTAACAAGTTTACTGTGTCAGAATGGCCTTCTCGTTGAGTCAAGAGTTGCAGATTCAAGACAAGGAGGAGGATTAGTGCCAGAGGACAAAAACGTAATATTGCAAAGTCCAATGGTGACCAACTGGGGAGAGTGGGGAGAATTCAGTTATTGCGAGGATAACATGTACGTGATGGGTATGCGTTTGAAAACAGAGCCCGTTCAAGGTCCCGGAGACGACACGAGTATGCACAAGTCTACATTTATAACCTTTATATATATTTGGCTATATATTCCTAGCAGTTTAGTGATGATGATTTACAATCATTATTACAATTTTTAGGTTTGAACGGTGTTTCATTTATGTGCGGAAATAAAGGAGATCCTCCAAAATTATTGCACAGCGAGCGGAGGCAAATTAAGAGCTCGGTTGGGCATTGGGGCACATGGGGGGTCAGTTATGAATGCCCTGGAAGTTATGCCGTCGGGTTTCAGTTGCGTTCGGAGGTTGGCCAAAATAATCATGATGACACGGGTACGCAATAAGCTATATATATTTGGCCACATGTATCTAACAATTTAGTGGGGTAACTTTCAATGAATATCATGTCACTTTTCAGCCGCCAATAATCTACGATTGTACTGCCAAAATACAGTTGGAGGAAATAGGATCTATTTAGAGGGCAGTGGACTCAACTGGGGGGACTGGACAGATCCGCAGTTTTGTAAACCAGGGCATGCCATTTGTGGACTGCAAACTCAAGTGGAACACCCCAGGGGTCACAGTAAGCCATATTATGCACTGTTCAAATTCAATACTATTTTATTAAACGCGTTGTCAAAAACCCTAATTTATTTTATTGGTTCCTGTTTATTATTCCCTGCAGAAGTGGATGACAGCAGTCTTAATAACATCAAAGTTTCTTGTTGTCCCGTACCACCCAAATAATTTCCTTAGTCTTTTAAAAGTATTTTGTGAATTCTTGTCAGCATGTTATTGTGTACGTATTATTTTTTTATGCCTGTCTCCTGTGATTGATAAAGTTCACGGTGTGGTTGTTTGAGTAGTATGAACTAATTTATTTGTATTTAAAAACGTATTTAATTAATAATACAAGTTTTAATAAACAGAATTTAAAAATGCGGATTTTCTTCGATCACAAATTGCTATTTTGTTACTTTTTTGATTTCTTCAGAATGCGATAAACAACAAAAATCATAAGAAGCTTGCACGCTGCACTAATTAGCATACACCATGCGGCAATCTCGATTGATCTTATGTAATCGCATTCCCACTACAGCGTAACAAGTAAGGTTGTTGTACTAATGTTTTGGCTCAATAGTTTAGTATCTGAAAAGGTTGAAATAAATAAATGTTACCAGCTCTCTTCTTCTATCATCAGAACAAGGGTCCGATTTCACATAATCTTCCAGCGTAAACTTCATCTCTTCCTCGGATAAACTTATACCTTTTAATTGCTTTGATTGTGCATCGTCGTTTCTGGCCGAGACCACCGCAACAAAATTATACGTATTAAGAATAATGATTGGGGTAATGGTGTAGAATAAGCAGGCAGCAGTTTGTAAAGTTAAAACCTATTTGGAAAGAGGAGTGGAGGAACCATGAAAGGGTGAAAGTGTATTTCTTCTGAACCGATTAAGTTTTTAAAAAAATTGCGGAATGAAATGTATTTACCAAATAGAGAAAACAGCTTCCTTCTCCACTGGTGTCCTCAACGGCGTAGCGACACAACCAGTATGCGATAACGTCAATAAGACAGAACGCCAGATACGCAACAAAGGCCCATCGAACATGAGCCAAATTGAGGGCGACCTCATAAACTAGATAGAGGATTCCGTAAATGATGAACATCAAGATGGACACGAACTACAAGCATTTGAAATGTAAATTAATTAATTACTTTTAAGCATAGGAAAATAGTCACATATCTTCACTACAACTAGCTTACAGACAGCCAATTGGCCAAATCAGTTGCAAAAGTGTGTATTTTCGGCACGTTCGCGTCCTCCTCCTCTCGCGGCTCTCGCCTTCTGGGATTATCATTGCTGGACCTTTTTTGTTTCCCCCTTGCAGAATCTGAACTGTAACTCTTGTAACTGGAATAACTTGATATTGCAGGCTTGCTGTACTTAAAAAGCCGGAACATTCCCTTTCCCATGATGACATACGGAAGAGGAGAACTGATCTCAACTCAACTCACAAAATGTATTTTTGCATGATCCATATTTTATAGCAACATAATTCAGGCGATTTTCTCTAATCTAATTGTAAGTGGAGGGGTCGAGACAAGGAGACTTGATTCCGTTAAAGAACTTTCATAGATTTTAGATGGTTATAAGGTAATATATTGGTTAATATCGCATTTCGCTTACAGAAGCATCTCTACTCTGGTCAGCGGACTCATTTCAACGCTACGATACTTCTTCAAGTTGTACTACAAGTGGGCACAAGATGGTAATAATAATGCAGAAAAGGTCGGACAACTCTACATCAGACTTACAATTAGACTCTTAGCTTTAGGAACGTAAGTAAGAGGTTAAAATGACAAGTCATGAATTGTTAGAAAATACTTTTCAGTGCTGTGAAAATAAGACCACGTGCCAAGTGTACGTATTAAATCGGATAAACATTAATATAGCTATACCATTAGCCATTCGGTCAGCATGATTATTTAACAATACAAAGTTTTGCATACAAATGAAATCAAGCAAAAGCAATGTTTAGGCAATCCTGGGATAGGTTTTCTAGGCAATTTGGAAGAGTTGTATGTTGTATCTTAGCATGCCACCAATGGAGCCAATTAACTCAATCAAAAGGTTTGTTTGCTGCAAGACCTTTTATTTCATCATAATGCACCAGTTTGACTACAAACTACGTCATAGAAAAGCAAATTATCTTTAAACCCCTATGATATACACTGGAATCCCAGCAATAATGTATAAAACACTTAATTTATGTAATACACTGATCGTATTTATTTATACAGTTGAACAAAGACCTTATACAAAAATCATATATTTGTAAATAAGCATATCGTGTACTTTGTACTTGTAATGATTGTAAATTCCAGACAAAAGTGTACGAAATCTTCTGTACTTACTACTGTTCACTCAAGAAATGAAAGCTAAACAAACTTCCATGAAAACCTGGGAGCGATATATCGTTGCCTCTAATCGTTATCGTTAGCAATTGATGAATACATGATCCCCACCACTAGACGCACGCTTTTAATCTTGTCATAATCATTCTTTTTATTGCATCGCCACTTCACCAATCAACACCAAATTTAGCATTTAGAGCTTTGCATATTACGAAACACAGATTGTTATAATAACGTAACCACATGTGTACGGATTACATTAAATGCAATTTACAAACTGAAAATCGGGCTGGAAAACCATTTGTCAGACAGAGTATATCGAAGGAACCAATTGAACAGCGTCGTCGTATATTAGTTCAATATAGTCGTTATATACGATACAATTCTGTAAGCCACAAAAAGTTTGGATATTGAATGTAATACGCAGAACTAGACGAGTCCGTCCCCCATTTCAGGAGTACTCTTAAAAGTTACATAACTAAAATATATGACGTTCCAAGCAATTTAAAGATATTCTAACATGTTAAGATTATTCATTTCATTCATCAATATTTATAATTCAAAACTAAGGGCGATAATTTGCAAGCGTGACCACACACACTGCGCTGTGCGTCACTTTTTTTTATCGATTTCCCAAAGTCGGATTTCTTTCATTATATATGTCAACATTTTGAGTCATCTCTAATCCTGTTCAATAATCCTTCTGAGATTCAATTCCGATTTTGGGCCCCAAAGCCCAATTTTTCCACTTTATATAAAAGATTAATTCCATGAAATAATATCCAACCCATTTGTACATGTAAGGAGCAGATGCTGTCATTATGTTCTGCACGCCAAGCGCTTTTGTATTATTATTCTGCTGTCTGTGCATAAAACCACTCGTCCACATATTACCGTCCAACTTTGATATCCTTAAATGCACCCTTTCAACAAAAATCCTTTAGTTCATAGCTACCCTCATCAACCCACATCTCTCCTATACCGTGCCATACTGAAAAGAACTGACTGAACTGAGCACTACTATTGTGATTGTGAGATTCTAAATGTATTGGATTTTTGTTCATGTACATGTACTTACCTACACTATATAGTACATGTTAACGCTAATGTAATCTCAAACCATCTGCATCTGCACATTTTCTACAAAACTTTATAATATGCATATTGTGTTATTACTATTACACGGAAAGGCTAGCTTTTCATCGAGAATACCAAGAACCGTGTACTTAGAAGCTCTCTATCCTCATTTTGGTGGGCTCTACTGAAACCAAACCAAAACTGTATGCATAACGTTACAATATGTAATCGCATCGGCACAGCATTCCGTCCGTATTCCATATACACTTCTCTGTAATTCTCGCATGTATTATTCCTTTTCATGTGAATGTTATTCCAAGGATGTTCCTAAGCTTTCGTAAAGTAGTTCTAGGTAGTGCAAACTATAGAGATCTTTATAGATATACATATTATTATATCCAATCCATATCGCCAAGACGCGGTGTGGACAGGCCAAGGCAAAAAAGCAGTAGACTTTTGTGTGTAAAAGGATTTTTTTTCTTCTCTTCTCACTTGTGTATATTATCATTTGCGTTGACTTGGAGGAGTTTTGCGAGGAGTTCTTCTATGACTGTTGCAGGGAGTTTCAATCCCTTTTGTCTTCAGTCACATCCCGTCTGTTCAACACTACACATACCAACCGATCGAGTCCTTATGTATATTTTCTGGGTGAATGTAAACTGAAAAAGACGAGAGAGTGTATTGTGCTATATAAGAGCAAGAAGAAGTAACATTTTTATTTGTACCGTATTGGTAATCGTGTGTGTGGTGGTGAGTTCACCTCCATAAAGTACAGTACAGTGTACAGAACAGAAACAGAACATCAAAACTATCATCATCTGAGGAAAAAAACACACAAAAAAACATAATAATCACATCACCACACAAACCATTTTAACTTCCGTCTTCACGTTGTCCAGTAGTGTATATTAAATTTTTTTATACCTATATTATTATTGTATAAAAATAGTTAATAGGTTGTCTGGCTGGATGGGTGTTTCTTGATGGTGAGTAAAAACCTACAACGGAACAACAAGAATATTATTATGTATAATCAGACTTGAGTTGGACCATGAATTTGGAACCAGTTAAAAAGTTCGCCCGTGAACTGTGCGAATGATATAGAGAGACTGATTTTAACATAATAATCACATCACCACACAAACCATTTTAACTTCCGTCTTCACGTTGTCCAGTAGTGTATATTAAATTTTTTTATACCTATATTATTATTGTATAAAAATAGTTAATAGATTGTCTGGCTGGATGGGTGTTTTTTGATGGTGAGTAAAAAACTACAACAAGAACAAGAATATTATTATGTATATAATCAGACTTGAGTTGGACCATGAATTTGGAACCAGTTAAAGTTCGCCCGTGAACTGTGCGAATGATATAGAGAGACTGATTTAAAAAAAATTAAGATATTTAACTGGAGAAAATATAAACAACTCCAAAAAACATATTATACTCATCCCTGTGGGAGGGCTTCAAATTCGCACTTCGCAATCGTTTTTTGGCGTTGACGGTTACAATATATATGTGAGTTTTGTGCAGCCGGGTTTTCGGTATTTAAGATTGAAGGTGGATGATGATTGCTATCCATATAGCCTTCCTGTCCTTCCTGTTCCTGTGTCCTCCTAGACTAGACGTTTTGGAGGTGAAGGGAGGGAAGGCCACACAGCTAGCTAATTAATTAAATATCGCCATTGTGTTCTCTAATGCAAATATGATCAGCTGTGCGATATGAAAACAATATACCTAAAAACAAAAGCTGTGAAATGAGTTTTGTGCAGCCGGGTTTTCGGAATTTAAGATTGAAGGTGGATGATGATTGCTATCCATATTTGTATCCTTCCTGTGTCCTCCTAGACGTTTTGGAGGTGAAGGGAGGGAGGGAGGGCCACACAGCTAGCTAATTAAATATCGCCATTGTGTTCTCTAATGCAAATATGATCAGTCTGTGCGATATGAAAACAATATACCTAAAAACAAAAGCTGGAAATAATAATAAATACACTACGCATTGGTTGGAAGAACGTGCTATTACCCTTGCGTGCTGTAAAGAGTATTCCAAACTGTGATCATTCATCATTTGAATTTGTCATTTAGCGAATCTGCCAGTATAACTGCGTTTTTTTGTGCATAATTGTGCTTTTACGAAATAAACAAAAAAGTGTGCTGAGTTGAGTAGTAAGAGTGTTCCAAGGGCTCGGAGGAAGTTGGGAGTGGTGTGGAACAGTTTTTTTTTTATAGTCATAACTGTGATCATTCATCATTTGTCATTTAGCGAATCTGCCAGAATAACTGCGTTTTTTTTGTGTGCATAATTGTGCTTTTACGAAATAAACAAAAAAGTGTGCTGAGTTGAGTAGTAAGAGTGTTCCAAGGGCTCGGAGGAAGTTGGGAGTGGTGTGGAACAGTTTTTTTTTTATAGTCATTCTCGAAGTTATTTTCGTGTAGTACGTTTGGAATATTGGAAATCATGCGAGCAGGAAAAAGTAAAAAATAAGACGTACTTACAAATAATTTACATATTATTTGAACAAGGTTCGTTCTTTCGTTATACTTCGTAGGCAAAACTGAATGGTTAGGTTAATTCGTGACGACGACAAATGTTGACCTACCACTTTTTGCCTTTTAACCTCTGTTCCTCCTTTTGAAGCGCCCGACACTGAGGTCGTTAATGAAGCAAGCAAAGAAAAATGTGTTGTAAAATATGCTATGAGTCATGAGGTAAGAATCGTGAATTTTTTTATTACTTCTGGTTTTACAACTTGCTGAAAAATATGTCTTACTCATTATTACACAGTTTGTTTCATAAAAGCGCTTTTTAAAAAGGAGTTAGTCATAACGAGGTAGTTATCTAAATATTCACGAAAGCTCACGCGATTTTGGCTGGATACGCGATAATATTCCATGTGTGCAAGCATTTTGGACTTTTTGCCTTTCACGAGTTTTTGGTTGAGGATTCATTTTAGAATCAGGCAGGCATTGTAGTGCATGCATTATGTCAAGTGTTTCAATTTCAGCAGTCGATTGCTTGATTCATTAGAAATCCTAACGCAAAATTATTAGGCAAAATTGATTTATGGATATAAACAAAGGCATTATGTTGATCCAAAAATATGTACACAAACATAACGCCGCGTGTGGCAACCTTCACCCAAGTAGAAATCAGGTTTTCGGGACATTTGTGTGATTAGAGATTAGAGAGAGCTATTTTAATTCGGAATTCCATATTATATTTCATGGAACTAACACGATGATGATGTTGATGATGTTGAGCAAGCAAGTGCCCAAAGAGCAATTCCCCCAGATGTGCTACGTGGTCATGTATATTTGCATAACCTCTGCCGGATTGTGCGACGGTGATGATACTGATGATGACGGCGATGAGTCACCTCTTGTTTTTGTTGCGGACGTCATAACTTTGTTTCCCATTGAATTAGAATTGCTTTACTAACAGCATTGATGATGACATCATTCATTCGTGTGGCATTTAACATTAGTAAATGTCCTCCCGTTTATCGTGTCAGGCGGCAGCTGCACGGTGCAGCTGCTCATTTCACGCTGTCAGTTTCATTTACTTAAAGTTTGTATGTGTGTGATAGTCTCTGAATCTGTGTGGGGAAGTCTTCTTTCTTGATCCTTGCCTTCCCTGTTCCACATTATCAAAATTGTCAAATATAACGATGCAACGGCAGACGGAACGTATAAACTTGATTTCAGACACAATTTCCTGGAAATTGTATATATAATGCGTAAAATAATATGCAATAATATTCTTGTTGTGGCAAAGTGGGGAAGGGAAGTACAAGCTTCCTTCTTTCCTTGTCACCTCGTCTGCCTCAGCATGTTCATGACAGTTCATGTTATAAAATGGCTCTTTCTACATCCTTGTTGAATCTGTATGGATTCCCTAATTCGTATCGTATCGTATTCAATAACTCTGAAGGATTCCTTAAGAAAATTTTATTAAGATTAATAACTGAGATAATACCTACAACCACTGTGATAATAGGATTTGATGTGTACCTACATGTGCGCACATTTCCACTAGTCGATTTTTTGTTATCACGTTATCATGTGTATAAATAGCGGTTATATGTACACGCTAGACCGAGAAAGCGCTAAAGGGTTATATAACCGCAGTTTTTTGAAGGTTATATTGAATAACGTATAATTAGAAGCCATGCAAAGAAGTATTGATATAAAGTATATATCCCTCTAACTCTGACTTCTCAATTTTTCTTTTCTTTCTGCACATATAGGAAGCAAATTAACCTTTTAAAGTTTTTGCGTAGTAGTGGAATAATATAATCAATAAAACAGTAGCATTGACCATATTCATAATTATTATGTATGAACACTTGGCTCCCAAAGTTGCGAGAAGTTTGAGACTTTTGTGCTATAATTTTTTCATTTTTTTATCGACATATTATAGTATTAGTATTCCACCATGTGTAAGTAGTTGGTGAAGGTGAAATGTGAAATCTGCAAAGAATCTTGAAGCCTTTGTGTTTATATTATTATATGTATTCCTTTGCAAGTATATCCATCCACGCTACCCCCTCACTACTGCATGGTATTTTCATTCATTTTCTAGTTTAATATGTGGGATATATGGAATGTGAAGGTGTATTAATGCGAATTTATACCAAAAGGTAAATGCTGCACTCTAGATACTACCTACTCATTTTTTTTTGTTTTCCTTCGTTCGTTAATTGTCTTGTGTAGCGTTATATGTAGCATGTCTAATAAGACCTATCTTTTTGTGTAGAGCACTAGTGACTGACGGACTGATAGCATAATAATGAAAAAAACTTTTTTATGTTTCTCAAAGTTTCTGGTGAGTGGAGTTACTCGAATAAAAACAACTGTAATGCGCGCTGTGTGCTTCATGCTTCTTATATGCACTTTAGATGCAAGTTTAAATGGTCATTGCATCTCTCTACACGCTAGTCGCATTTATCATAAATTCTGCACAATTTTTTTATTACTCTCTCTCCCCCTCCGTTTCTGATGTAATTATGATTATTTAATTGTAAAGCTCACTAACTGTAACTTTATGCGCTTCTAAATTATATTAGTCAACAAGGTAGAATATATAGTATAGTGTGGCGTTCACTCACAATGTGGCTATTTGGCATGGTGTATATACATTGTCTAACTTTTGATTTTTACGAGGCTGCGTTTACACCGTCAATGAATCGTGCACAGTGCACACCGTTATATTTGTTTCCTTTTTAGCAACTCAAACTCATCTCAGCAGCAAATATGCATAGGATTATTACAGTAGCGCTTAAGAATGCAGTACAAGTAGGTATTATTATTAGTCCTGCAGGTCGGCACTCGTTTGTAAAATGAAGGACTTGACGGAGCGCTAAAAGTTCATTCATGTTCCCTGACTGAGTGGTGGTAACACATTTTAAGACATTTTTCTGCTGAGGTATACAAAGGAGTAGGAATCAAGAATGACACGACCATTCCTACTACTAATTTGCTACATTCATTTTCTACCTTCTCTCTCAGATGCTCGTTCGTACAACTTTCAACTCTCGGCAACATCATTTGCTACTTAAGGCCTTGTGTATGGGATGTGATTGTTGCATTCCTTCAATCATTGATAATCCTCCTCATTGTCTTCTGTTCTCACTTTATAAAATCTTTTTCGCTGTGTGAGCCAGCCTCTATATATACCATATTACATTTTTTGGTTCTGGCCTGGGGAGCCGAAAGTCGGTGACGTGATTATTACAATAGATTTTCCGCTTTTGTGGCTTGTGTGTATATGTACTACTATGTACATCAAACAATGAATGATAAATTACAGGGGGGAGCCATATTAAATACACTTTACACGCAAACGCTGTTTCATTTTTTAAGGCATACCCCTTTTAGTCTTTTTCCTCCATCTTCTCTAAAAAAGAGTAGTAAATTGCACATAATACACATTTATTTACAGTGCCGCCGCCACGATGGCAGAAAAGGTGTGTATCGTTACTACATTCGAGTTTTGTTGTGCGTGCCCAGTGACCCAATTAAGGTCCATCGGCATCACGTCGTCGTCGCTTGCATCTTTTTGAATGAATCTTGACTGCTCATTAAGACGCTTTGGAATTGGAAGTGTACGTCACATATAATATTCGTTTTTTTTATACAAGATGATATTGTCGAAAGCACTGTAATGTGAACATCATCATATTCATCATCATCATCATCAGGTATCTACCGCGATGCACAGGTGAGGTGAGGTATGGTATGGTATATATGGTACCAACCAACACGACGACAGGTGGTATTGGCTGAATTGATTCTTTACTTTAGCTTCACGACTCCATTGCACGGTATTGTAAGAAAATGCATTGAGCGTGTGATGGGTGAGCAGCTGTAATAACAAAGGCGGCATGTATATGTGAGCACCACCGATGCTCATTTTTCTTTATCACACTTTCGTGTCTTTGCGATATTAGTCGAAGATACAACAATCCTTCTTTCCTTATTGGTAGGCAGGCAGGCAGGATGGAATGCTGAGATTTTCTTTATTTTTTATAAATGGTAAGGTAAACTCGGTTTGTAATGTCCCTAGTATAATTAATGATATTACAAAATGTGATTCCATTAGTGTATATCCATTACCCCATAACTCTTGCATTTAGAAAGATAGCCATGAAACTCATTCGAAAGTAATTTTTTCTACAATTATACTTTCTCTCTTTGACGGCCCAACTAATTAAATCGTCCAAATAGTTGACAACCATCGACAACCTTTTGATTAAGTTCCGCCAAAGTGATTTATAGTTGGAAAAAATACTCTTGGAAATGATTGGAAGATGATCTAATCTCGCTGCCACGTCGTATTTTTGTTCTTTTGATTAGTTCCGTCTCCGTCATCGCTACCTTGACGGTGCGAACTTGTCTGCATTATTTCTGCCTACCTCGAATCTGCACTCTGCACCCAGTGCATACATACATACTGGCAAATAAGGTATTCTGGTGACTCCGTCTAGTACACATGCACTCATTCAATCAGAATTGTACTTTTTTCATCTCTTTTTCGCTCTATAGGGTGGGCATGCGATATTTGGAAAGTATTTTTTTTATTGTAGGCTGGATACACTGCGGAAAGTTTGTGACCTTGCTGGCGTCGTCGTCCAAACTGGTTCCCTTTGCATGCTCATAGCACACACCAACCCCATGTTATTACGTTCGTTCTCGTAGTCGTGCACATCGTATCGTATAAAATGTTACATTTTTTGTGCATGGTGTATACTCTGTAGAAAACCGCATCTGTTGAAAAAAAACTATGTGTTGCTCTCTAGAGTAGACTACGAAACTACAACATTACTCATTGTTATGCTTTGTGCATTGGAATACATACAAAACGTAACGTACAAGCTAATAACTGAGAAATACTCCATTTATTATCTCAGAGGGTACAGCAATGAGGAAAAAAGTCATTGCTGCTTTTGTGTCTGATGGTGTGCATGTGATAAATTGAGAATTATGAGTCAAGCAAACATATAGACATCAACCCGTTCATGAAATACCGATTGTGTACGAGCTATACATAAATGCATAAAGCTTCCCTGTTTAAATGAAACTTATAAATATTTTATGAGCTGGCAGCTGCTGATATTGTTATGGATGGATCTGTTGAGTGCATGTTTCATGCGAGATATCTATGAATTTGCATGAAACTGCAAAAAAGATGGTTTCGTAGACTTTTGGTAGCACTGTACTGGAAAGGTTTTGAATGTCTAAATCCATCACCCCGGCCGCATTCAGACATTACAATGTAGCGGATTTTTTGGCATCTTAAAATGTGCGAAATGATGCTAATGCAAGAAAATGAAGAGTCTAAAAGAATACGATTGAGATACTATTCGAGGAGTAAAATGCACTGCATTTCTTCGTCTTTGTGCGTAACACCTAAAATTGACTGCTTCATGTGTTGCTTGTTAATTACATGATCAACTTCATTTTTTCATCAAACTTTCAATCACAAAATCACAACACACTAAAAGAGGGTGTTAAGATGGTGCATACCGGAAATCAGCCAACTTCATGTTGGCCATGAAATTCATTATTTAAATGTTAGGGCTTGGATTGCCAGAGATCCAAAAGATGTAGGTGTAATTTGATCTGTGAGAATATGAAATCTCAGCAACTGGCCAGTTTGTCATTGTAGTCCCCGTTATTAGATTGCCTTTGTAAAAATGTGGCTGCTGATGGCTAATCTCAAAACCCTTTGTGATCCCCTTGCTCAATTTGTCCATCTGTCTAGCTAATGCTGAAGCTGAAAGCAACTGTTGGTCCGTTTCCAGATATGCTCGATGTCTCGACCTTTGACATTGGACCTGGAAACTGTGTTTGTTTGCTAAAATAAAACAAAACACTTCCCACCGAGCCACATCAGTTACTGATTTCTAAAATCCGAATCCAAAACATTGATTCGCACTACCTAAAAAATTGTAGTCGCACTGGGCGAGCCAGTATTTAGCGTAGGTATGCATGTGTGAAAAGTTAGCTAATGAGAACTTCTCGCGCAAAACCGTATTACGACGCTGCTAAAAAACAGGCTTCATGGTATATTCGTCTCTGTGTGCTTTGTGAATGTAACACCTCCAAATTTAGAACTGACTGGTTGGGCAAACCCGTAAAAAATTGCAGTTTTAATGGGAATCCTAAAGTTCAGGTTCAACACAGCAAGATTTTTAATGGGGAAAGGAAAAGGTCGCTTGTTTTAGCAGAGTTTTGGCGTGGATGTTTGCGCTCCGTGGGCAGAAGAAAAGGATTTCATAAAGTCGAAATGGAGAATGTCAGGAGTGTACCGAGTACCACACCATGGTCGATTTAATTAGATTACACATATCAACAGTTTATTTTGCAAACGGACAACAAAAGGATACTACATATAATTTAGTTGAACTTGATGAATTGTCAGAACTTGTTTGCGGGCAATTCTCTTTTATTGGGGGTTATATCAAAGTAATATCATCTTATAGAGGTTTTGCGAGAGATATAATAAATGAAATCGAAAAGGGTGCAATGCAACGGAGTAAGGTCATATATATATTCAACTTCAGACACTTTCAAGGTTTTGTAGGTAGCGACGGCTGTCGAACTTTAGGTGATTCTGGTAATAGTAACTTGTGTGTGTCATGTTAGTTATTAGATGATGTTGTATGTACATATTGGGAAACATTTTTTGCGACTTACGATTAGCTAACAATTACGCTCATTTTCCTCCAACCGTATAGTAGCATGTAACATGTCATCCTGATGAAGTAATAGATATTTCGCTTTGTATAACATGGTTTTAGGTAAATGTTTTAAGAGCAATAAAATATATCGTACATATGGTATACTGGTTGCTTTGTTTATGCCATTTTAACTGGTTCTAGTTGTGACTATATGTTGAGCAAGCTGTAAATACTTGCATCATATCCTTGACCGGCTAACATTTCGTTGGGCAAGTTCACTGCTCTATTTACTAAAAATGTACGTTTTATTTAGTTGAGGAGTAAGTTATTTTGGGTTAAAAATTGGGCCTTAAATTGGGGGAATTGAAAGGATTGATAAGGAAATGGAATTCTTTTTTAGCAACATGCAACACCTCACTCACCCTCACCGACGTCTAGTAGTAGGTTTTTTTTTTTAACATGTTACCGGCTGCGCTCGTTAATTTTTGCTGTAAATGAGATGAAAAGTTGTCGAAATCAAGTTAAATGATGGATGTACAGCTGCACTGGGTGGGCGGAGAGCCAAACCCTATTTGTGTCATTTATTGATAAACAAAGCTAAAATGAGGAGAGTGATATTGATGTGTTATGGCTCAAGTATAGAGGTTTGGTATAAACATGACTGTGGAAAAGTGGAGCCAGCCATATGTCATGGGGGTTTTTGGGAGTATGGAGTAGTTATATAGTAGTCTAGCATATATAGCAGAATGATTTACACTTCATATGCATTACCGAATTTTTTTTCTCCTTTCTTAATGAACTGAGTAATCATGAGCGTGCTCACTTTTTGTTTACAGTGAAAGTCCCACGCACAGCATTATGGAGCGGAGGAAGATTCCCCCGTTAGCGGAATTCCCATTACCGGGAGTCCATTCCGCAGGAAGAGCAGCGGATATGAAAGCCGGAGATGTGTTCTCCTCCATCCGAGGCTCCCACCATCAGCGGAATAGGAGCTTGGATATTGGGTAAGTTTGTCAGATTTAATCATCATTATCACACCCACCACCACCCATCCAATTCTTCAAAAGCATTATTTTGTTTCATTTTGGATGTCCCAACATGGCGTGGATGGGACAATAGGTCCAATAATATTCTATCCTGGGAAATGACGTTAACATGAAATATATGTCGGAGACTATCGCACTTTATTAATATTGACTGTCACGTTTAGCTTTTGGGTAGCTCATAATATACTTTCTGATAAAGAGAGTGGCATGTCGACGCGACGCGATGTGGAAGTGGTCCAGTTTTACTTGTGCTCGTCTTCTTGGGTCTATATATTGAAAGGCTTCTTTTCTTTGGCATATTATGTGGTTCTATTTCCAAGAAATCTGTTTTGAATGTTCTACAGATGTGAGTCAGCACTCATTCGTCAGTATTTGCTCTTTGTTAAATGATAAAAGGCGTAAGCGAACTAGCATTAAAAGTAAATGGATATACCCTTGCTCAAACTGAAATGACTTGAACACAAAAAAAAAATGTTTTCGAGACGTTTTTCCAAGGATGAAATCCCTACGAGTTAATCTGTTGGAGCTTTTGGAAGTGTTCACGTCTCTTGTTTACTTTTTGTTGGCTTTTGACTTTGAGTGACGCACCTCGCGACTGGGATTTCTGTCGGTCACTAAACGGAATCGGAATATATAGAAAAAGGGATACATAATTTTCGTTGGGTTCAAGGGCTTATGAATTTTATACGTATCGCATGCATGCATGCCACCACAACTTGATACGTATTTCCATTAGAATTCCAGTTGACATTTGTGCTAAATGGTAGTTTTGTGGATATGGATGTAATGAAGCTTGCACGAACCCTCTATACTCGGCTTCTATAATTTTTTATATGTGCATTCATCTGTATTGATCGTATTATTGGATTTATTTGGTATTCTATTAGCGATTGATATATTCCAGAGTACCTATATATACAGACAGAGCATCCCATGTGTGGGTTTCCTCTTTTTCCCCAATAGAATCATCCAGTATTTTTTTCGTGTTTCCTCCCAACGTGTGTGCATAATGTATGCAAACAAACATTTTTTTTCACGTTTCCGCATGTATAGCTAATATAATTTATAATAGGTCTTTCCCCTCTCGTGTATCGAGTCGTCAGTACAGGAATGGGATGTTATAGGTTTTTTTGTGTTCAAGTACAAGTGTTGCTCTCCTTTTCAAATGTTTATGAATAAGGACAGTTTTTTTAGACAGAGAAAAGGTTTTTCAAAGCCTTGTTATAATAATGAATCATGCATGAAAAGCATTAGAGTAGACAGGCAGGCTTTCAAAAGGAAATCTATATTTGGTGCCTGGGGAAACGTTGAGAGTTGGGTGGTACATGTGTGTGGTGCATTATACTTTACCCATGACAGGAAAAAGGAATACACACTAATATAATATTTCATCATGTCATGTGAGTAGAATGAGTTGAATATTTTGAGTATCTTTCTTTCTTTGAGGGGAAAATGTATTCAGCGAAATATTGCCGGGTTTTCTCGTTCGTTTTGGTTGGGAACACGTAGCAAGCAATATCTTTTTTTCGTAAAGTTTTCTCCGTCTTGGATTTCCCGAGAGCAGTTTCAAGTTTCTTGAAAATAATGAGGGAACAGCCGTCGTGTGATTTCAATTCATTAAGAACTGGCAACGTCGTCGTCCTCACAGATTGAAATGTTTCGATATAAATCTTTCCAGTGATGCGGATGTCGAGTAAAAGCGACTGTCGTTTGGCTAATGTGATCTTGAATAGAAAATCCAAAGTTTGTATGCAGAACTCTGAGCGGAGCCCAAAAGTGCTCAGGATTTTCCGTGTAAAGAGCTGATTGTAATGCGCGATCACACGAGTCATTACGTGTGCCAGTCTTAATCTTCTTTTGTGTCAAAGTAGGACTCATTAGCATTAGGAATGAATATAGCTTCATGTAAATTATCCGTGAAAAGTGGATATTAAATGGGTAAACGTGAGGGAACAATGGGAATCATGACGAAATCCAGGCTCAGTTCGGAACACCCATCTTTCAGCAAAAAAAAAACAACTAAATGTTCGTGGTGGAGACGGGAGTAGGAGGGATATACTTTTTTTAAGGGATTTAGAGTAAAGCCCAAAACACACTTTTACACTTTACTCCACTTCCTGCTTGCCAGGATTCCATAGCTTTTAGGAAAACTAACCTTTTGAAAAGTTTAGGAAGTTTCTTTCATCAAGTCCCGTGAGTTTGATACAATCTGAGAGGTTCCGGAATTTGCCGTTGAGCGACACATTCCCTCCATGGGTATGACATACATGACACCAAATTTTGACTCCGCTTTCAACCTCTGGAAGCTTGCACATTCAAAGTTCACTGCTACTCGCTGTTACCTCGCTTGTGTGCTGTTGACCAGTTTTGTTGTAAACATCTGTCAACATGTCACCGACAGGGTGGGTGAGAGAAAATGTTGACAGGCCAGGAAGACCTAGCTCTAGCAACTACCTAACCTAAAATTCAAACCCTTTTTGGGACACACTCGTTTTCAGACGGATGGAAAAGTTGAAAGAAAAAATCTTTAGGGATGTCTTTGAACTCTATTTAACTGTAACATCTTCCTTCCCAAAAATATTCTCGGGAGATTCATAAAAAAGTTAGTGTGGTATACCGGCAGTCGGCAGACAGAGCATTGCTCGTATAAAGTAAATGTTTAAGTAGTTCAGGAACATAAAATGTGGTCGGTTCCATTAGCGAAACAAAATGAAGTTTTTTATACACGGGCGAAAGAAAAAAAAGTTGTGCAATGCCAGCATTAAAGTTTTTTTGAGTCGAAAAAGTCAGAGTAGTAGTATATACAAGGTACATATGTTTGTTGTTTGTGAATGGTGACAACCGACAAGACGCTTTGAATGTAGAATGCTCGAATTCCGGACTGTGAGTTAAGCTTTCAAGATGGAAAAAAATAAGATTGCTTGTCTCTCCATTTCATTCTGAACTCCCAGTCTCTGATTTAATACTTCACAGTAATATTTTTTTCTCTACCCTACGCTCACTGACTGTGTGTGTGTGTGTGTGTGACTGTCTGGATATCTGCATTTTTTATGAACAGCTCATTCTCAACTTGTTAAAGAGAACCAAAAACCATAAATTCTCATATCTTTTACATACATCCACAACACAACCCAATGTCTCGTGAGAGTGGGGGGATAGCAAGTGGAGTAAAATTCGTTCAAATAGAATGAAAAGAGAGATATTATATGATATGAATGACGCAGTGGAGCAAAAACTTGTGAGTAGTTGCATTACAATATACTTTTTTGGGGGATGCGGCATGACTTGAATTAACCATGACTTTTTTGGTTAATGATTTTTTTTAGCAGCGAGACTACTAGAAGAGGCACGTAATTACTACTAAAGAATTGAGTGTGCTCTATTACCAACTTTTTTTTTACTAATTATCAATATAAGCGAAGGAGATGGACAGGCTCGTGGGCAAAGCTATAGATAGGGGCATGGATGGGCAGCTGATCTTACTTTCAAGTAAAGAAACCTCGCTCGCAATTCCACATTACATTATATTGTTTCGCAAGCGCGTCATCCCCGCACATCAGGTCGTTATCAACTTGATTCAAAGAAAACTCGAAAATGAATGGGCACACATGGGGACGGCCACGTGGACGGCGAGTGACTCGGACTAGCAGCGAGCAGCTTGCTTGACTGAGCAAACTATGAAGGACAATTTTACTCGTTAACACTCATTGAGAGAATTAAAGATTTAAATTGAGAGATGATGATGAGGAGTGTGTTAGCTTCTCTCCACAAAGAGAAAATGCAGAGATGAGATGCTGCTGCTCTCCAAAAAAATATAAAACAGATGGACCTTTACCCAAACTGCGCCTACAATAATTGTACATCATGGAGTGGCCACATGGGAATTTTTTTTATATCGCATTCCATAACTAACTCTCTATTGATATTCAAAATACAAACGACTTTAATGCGTGTGTGGCTTTCAAAAAAGTGTTTTTATTCCAAATTCCAATCCGTATAATCCAAAGTGGTGGAGTGGTATGTACCTATGTGCCATGAGAATATTTGTATATATATTTGTGCCCCTACAATGTATACAAAATTCCTGAGCGATTACACACATTCTTAAATGAAAAGAGTCGAGGTCAAACTTCCCATGAAGCTTTTGAGCTTCACTGATTTGTGAGTTTGTATTCATGTATTTTTTATGCGTGACTTGTGAGTGTCCAGCCAGAGCGTTGTGTACCTTCCGTACTAGGTACTTACTTGTATCGTCGTATCTGTTGTAATAACAGTTATTGCATTGTTGGAATATATTTACTGCATCAACATTCGTTCATGGTAAATGTCCTACCGAGAAAAAAAACCAAGTGGATAAACACAGGATCAGTCACACTTTATATTTTTTTCTATTATGTCAGTCAGCAGTATAGTAAGTAGTTACTCTTGAACGTGGAGTGACACATGGTGTTCTATGATGTGCTTCACTGAAGCGGCAAATGCGTGTGAATTAGTCTTGTTTGTAGTTTGTAGTATAGACGAAAGTATCAATCATTTTGGAGTTTTGTATCAAGATATCATGTTTTGATAGCTATTCATCTCACGTAATAGTTGCATTTGTTAGGGGGCCAATATGGGGTAGTTTAGGGCGAATTGCTAGAACTTTTTTTGGACGACGACGACGCAAAAAATCGCTTCGTGATTGTGCTGTACTCGTTGTTCGTACGTACTCTTGATGTTTGTTTGTTTGACGAAAAGGCTTCCTAGGTGCACTTATTGTTTGGATTATGGACAAATAATGTACTGAACTGTACTGTATATGAACTGTTGTGGTGGTTGGTGTTGAAAGTTGAAGGATTTTTTTGGGTTGTTTTGTTTGTCCTTCGGTGATTGCATATAATACTGACAAAAACGAGTACATATAATGTAGGTAGCTAACAAATGGATGATGGACTTTCTATCGTCTTCACTTTTCAGGTTGCCTATTATATATATGATAGGAAGAATTCAAGATGTGTGTGGTTTGGTATGCATTTCGGTCGCGGTTTGTGGAATGCGAAATGTAATACATTATTTGTAATATACACCTGCAGCAGGAGGGAGACAGGGATGTGCATAAAAACGAAAATGATTTTTTTTTCGTCTAAACTCGCAGCCCATATGTGTAGACGCATATTAGAGCTCAACTCGGCCAAGGATTTTTTATGTTACTGCTTCATGTACGCCGAGAGAGCGTAGGTTTTACACGAAATGTATCACGAACCAATATTGGGGGAGGAGGGGGCTTTTTGGAAAGTTTTAGCATTTAAGCAGAGTCATTGATTACAGGTTTCATGGGGTAGACTACAGCACTGGTTCGCGGAATGCGACTATTTGATCAATAATATTTGTTAATTAATCAATATTTGGTTGGAAACTCCGGAAAGTCGTATTTGCCAACTGACTGAGAGTGGGAATGTATTTACGTTTTAAAAAGAGTTCCGCCTATAATGGGCTTTCGCGTTGTTTTGTACGAGTCACTTTTCATGTGATCATTTCACATAGTTTTTTTTGTTATGAGTTGATAATGCAAATCTCCGGAATTTGTTTGCTTACGCACGAGAGTCCACCATCAGATAAACACAGAATTTGGATCAATGTTCGGACTCTGCACTGTCAAAGTGACTATTGTAATTTGTTTAAATCCAGCTTGGTTGTTCGGCAAAGCGAAAGAAGAAAAAAGATAAGCAATTTTTATTTTGTTTGAACTTAAGCGTACATACGTACCTTGCTTGCTTGTCCACTCATTCGATTGCATTGCATTTGCATGCAGGTGTAACAATAAAATAATTAAAAATCCAATTTGGCAGCGGAGTGACATATTATTTATGTTCTCATTTCGAAATGCGCTATCGATTTCTAATAAGTTCGCAAACAGGTACTGCTTGCTTGTGAGCTGATTTCCATCCCGTTTGATTACAACCTGTTAATGCAGATCATTATTATCATTATACTTGGGAGATGCAGAAGGAGTTTGTCACTTTCAAATTTGACTCCCTATCTGTCACCCTCATGTCTAAAATGCTATATTTGTCAGATTGAGATCACGCTCAATATGGTGTTCTAAGACGATTAAGTACCCCGACGAAGGACGACGATGAGGTGAAAGGACAAAATAAATGTTATACCTATGTTTATGCAGTTTTGCGTCAAACATATTATGCGATCATGTACAGAATAACTGCATTTTTACAGTTGCATTTCCATTTTTTCAATCTTCTCGACTTTGAGATGTCGCTCGTGTCACTTGTTTTGTTCTTTATGCCTAGCAGATTGTATTGTATCGATTTGCATGTCACTCACGAAAGTAATTTAGCGCTGCACCAAAACGAGACTGTATAAGGACCACGGCACGGCACCTGCATAATCCCAGTACATTCCTTTTCCTAACATTTTCTCCCGTTTTCTATGTATTGGTTAGTTCGCTAATACGGCATTTGCATTGCATAGGATATCCCAAAAAAAAGTAATGCTGCTCTGTCTGTCCTATTGATCCACCAAGATTCGGTTTCATCTTTCCCAAAGGCAGCATTACACGAGAAAGGTAAAAAAAAAGTAACATATTATCACCGACTGACTGCATCCACCAAGATGCCAAGATCTAAAAGAAAGTTTTTTTTTGTGCGCAGAAAAGAGAGTGAACAAAGTGGGAAAGCATTTTGTAGGAACATGAGTTGGGTTTCAAGTTAATTTTCTGATGACATGAGTTGTGCGAGACGGCTTTTTTTGCTCTTCCTTCGATTAGATTACGCTCAATAAATGTGCAGCTGCTAAGATTTTCCGGAGAGAGAAAGGGGTACATGTTTTTCTTTGCCGGGAGCCGAGTGATCCACCGCACCACTTCCAGACTTCTCCTATTAGTTAGTGTCAACGGTTCTGGACAGCTGGAAGGTTTTTGGTGTTGAACTTAGCCAACCGGAATAAAATACGTTGTCTTGTACACTTCCACAAGCACTCCGGGAGCTGTATTGTAAGGCTTCATCTGGAGCGGATTACTTGTTTGGGAAGTGGAAAGGTGGATTAATTTAGCTTGGGTGGACCACCGTCTGGGAAAGTTGAGCTCCATTTCTACAACTCTGGAAATAGTTAAATAATTAATAAAGTTGATATTGCTTATTTGCTCTGACTGTACTCTAGCTCTAGCTGCGTGTCAAGACGTGAGTTCAAATGATGAACCCACTTCTAAAAATGGGCTTAATTTAGAGCATCCTCAATTTTAAGCATTGTTTTTCGGAGCATATTTCCGTAATTTTTCCGGACAAAAGCAATTTTTGCATTTTGCATTCCAAATAGAGACTTTTATCTCAGAGAGATATTATAGTTTCCTTGCCCGGGTGTTCTCTATTTTAGGTAATCTCACCATCTTATGAATACTGAATTTACTGCTACCTTTTTTGCTAGAACAACCTGAGTGATTCCATTTGTCCCTAAAGTTGTTCCTCGTATCCTATTATTCCGCCAGAGAGATGGAGTTTTTGCTTGAAAATAGGCCACTCATTTTCTATAAATACATACACTCAAACTAGTGAGAAACCTTTTTTCTAAAGGTGTACTCATACGGAACCAAAAATCCCATTTAATTTTGGAACCTCCGCCCAGACACCTGCATTTTCACTTTCCCTCTTTTTGCGTTGCTTGCCGCCTCCTCCTGCTTTTGGTGTTTAAGACTGACTCCACTCGTCCGCGACTATTTACGGTAGTTGGTTTTATAGCAATTATAAAGCTCAACTGAGAGTCGTTTCACCAGGAAATGAAAGTGAAAAGGCAAAGGTTGAGACCCGCCGAAACGGTAGTATTATCGACTCTTGTTCACCTCGTACTCATTACGTGTGAGTGGAGTATACAAAAAGGCTTATTAGCTTCAAACCTACTACAACTTCCATCAAGGCACCCGCACACACCTACCTACTTGGTTTTCCTTGAAATTTTGGAAGAAACATCCGGGCTGTAAGCGGATCTAAAAGTTGGCAAAAAAAACCCCTTTGGACCTGCTTAGAAGAATTGCGTCTTTTTAAAAGTGTATCTCAACAACTGGCTCTATTTTTTTTTGTAAATGGACGTGATTAAATATCTCTGCTGTACCCAATAAATATGGACACGAAATATGTAAAAAACAAACTGTAAATATTCATTTTCCCGTAAAAAGCCGACCACAAGAGTATCTATAGACATGTGGTTGGTTGGTGGACCATAATCTTCATTAGCTTTTTCTTTTATCGCACCCCATTTGCGGGGTGATGACGTAATACCTAATCTAATAATACTTGTAACAACGTACGGATGCTCTTGACGCAGAAACTGTTTGGGCGTGTGAACTTGGGCCTTTTTTGAGTAAAGCTTGACACACCTACGTAGAGCAGGATATCGCAAACTGAACGGTTTTTTATTAATGTATCACATGGGAATTATTCACGAAAGGATCAAAAAGAAAAGGGTCTGACGTGGGATGAAAGTATATTCAAATCGCACTGAAGCACTTCAAGTCAAGACGCTTTGAATTTCAAAGGATATTACATATTACATAAAGTCCCTCTGCGTCTGGAAATCCTGTTACGTTCCCTTTCTCCAATTGTTTCAAAAGAAAATGGGAGCGGAAATGGATTCCAGGGAATAGATTGGATGCTTTTGTATCATGCTCGTTCCATCCAATAACAAACACAAACGTCGACTTCCATTTGAATATTACCTACAAGCTTTCCGTTTTTTCGTGTAATTTCCTCGTTATTGATGAGGCATCTGTCCCTGACATTTATTTCATGACTGTCATACTCCCTTCTCTGTTCAGGAATATCATCCATATTTTCGTTTTTTACGGAGGCTTTTTTCTTTTACATGAGCGGGAGTGG
Organism: Dicranocentrus wangi; assembly: GCA_036850665.1. NCBI lineage: Eukaryota > Metazoa > Arthropoda > Collembola > Entomobryomorpha > Entomobryidae > Dicranocentrus > Dicranocentrus wangi. The sequence goes on along the minus strand of JAANSN010000145.1, from coordinate 23,044 downwards.
TTGGTTGGTTGTGGCATGTTCACCGTAAATCTTGCTGTAATACATATTAGGAACGCGGCGAATGATAAAGAGAGTACGCTGTGGAATATAAGTATTTTTGGTGTACGTGATATGATAATGTAATATAGTTAGTAAACAGAAGGAACTTCTCATTATATGCTCCTCTCCTCGAAGCATGAAAAGGGTCGAGAAATAATGGGACCTGGTTTGCAACAACATCAGAACAGAACCACTCAAATTTGCTTCTCGGTTACACATTGCAAGGAATCGGAAAAGTTATTGAAATTGAGGTATATAGTTCGTTTTTTTATTCAAGCGAAGCTTCCACCAAAAACTGATTATTATACACTATCTCTTTTGCTGGGCTTCTCCTTGGAATATTTTTTTGGGCGTAGGAACAATTTAACTGTCATATATGTATTATCATGATCTAGGTCAAATTATGTACATTACGCGCGAAGCCAAGGGAGCGGATGTTGTAGGTTATGGAGGAGTTTTTTTATGTACACGGCCTGTGTGTGGGTTGCGTCGTTGCGTGCTACGTTGTATGAGAATTTACTGCAGATTTTTGAGTCCAGCTATGTCTTATACATGTTCATAAGGGATATTTTATGAAAATTATTATGAGATTTGGAGTTGCAGTGCAGAAGAGCAGAGGAAGGGAATATATATATTTTCCCTTTCATCCTTCCTTAAAGCCTCGGTGAACCATCACGACACGAAGGCTTGCATCGGATAAAATGTTAGCGTCTTTGGTGGGAAGCCGGTTTTGTATTGCGGGAAATGACGCAGTCAAATGGCTAACAAGAAAAGCTTTTTGAAAGACTATGCATCATATTTCCTGTTTTAGCGCTGCTTTTATTTAGATATGCTATTTCTGACTTTAGGCGTGTCTCTCTAGTTCCCTGGGTGTGGTGTTCCGATACTCTCCCTCTCTCTCTCTCTCTTTATCATATATTGTGGAAATGTTAATTCTTTTCGGATCCCAGCTTCGATCCGGTTGTTTGTATCATGTTATATCACTCACGGAGGTAGTGATGTGTAATGTCAGTTGAGAAGAAAAAAAATGTGTAATGGGCTAAGGTTGGCTGACTCCCATTTTTTCACCCCAATTCTTTCTAACGTTGTTACCCGGAATTCGTATTCTTGAGCCTGGCTTCTTCACGTAATAAATTCTATTTTAATTCGGATTTCAGGACACTTTTCCAACATGTGGTTGCCAACTGTAGTAAATCCTACATGCATCGTAGTTCGTTTCGTACGTATATCTTGTAGTTAGTTGGCTTGAGAAAGATCAAGACTGAGAAATTCACATTGAAAATGCTTGGAGCATGTGTGTGTGACTACTAGCTCAAAATGTACAAATTCACTTTATAGCTCGCGGCTCCCCTTCTCAATTAACAAGTTGTGTGGATGATGTTTGTACTACGTGGCCAGAATGGTATCTTAATTTGATAGTGTATGATGATGTGATGTGGTTTATTAGCTGTTGCGTTGCGGGGTTGGTAATATGCTTGGGATGAAAAGTAAAAACAGAAAGTACAAGTAGACTATATTATAATGTATATACCGGGGGGGTATGCGATGCGAGATTAGTTTAGAAATGAGTCTAGGATAAAAAAGAAGAGCTCTGCTGGTGTGGATCTCTGTGTATTTAAGTAAGAAAAAATATACTCAAAAGCAGCTAGAGTATATGGAATGCAGGAATTTTATCTGATTGCTTAATCAAAACGATAATAGCCTCCTTTAAATCGGATGGATATAAGGACAGCAGCACACTGCATTGGAATTAGTAAGCGTAAGCATTTTCATTTTTCATCTTGCACGTTCAAAGTATATAAATTCTCCAGAGAGTTGAATGCAAAATGGAAATGTTGTGATGTATCTGGAATTTATGATGAGAGTGAGAGTAGAAATGGAAAGAAAAGTTTTTTCCCTTTATAATGAAAAGGGGCATTGATACAAGAATTTCATTGTTGGCATTTGACACACAAGTTTGGGAATTGTGTGGCCTGAAAAATGATGTTTCGTATTCCATGCACAAAATTAATGCAGAGGAGCGCGTGTCTCCAAGTTTTTCGAAATTTTGGATTAAGACAATGGGAAATGTGGCTGCATGTGGGAATATTATTACTATTATTATAATTCATGTTCAGACAGGCGAGTGCAATGCACATCAAAATGTGTGGAGTCAGTCAGTGTGTGGCATTTTGCGTCAGTCATGTTAAAGTTCAAACAATGAGAAAGTTTTTTTTTGACAGGGAGTTTATTTCAAAGTTTTGTGGAATCCTAAAATCCAAAATTGTTTTCACTATTGTATTATTGTACACACTTCCACTTTTTTCATCATGATGATACTGCTGAAACGGATGTCAGCGTCACAAACTCAAATTGTAAGCTTGATCAAATCCCTGCTAGGCTTTATTGTAATAACAACCTCTGAACACATTCGCAGCTATTGGGATTTTTTAGGAATAGTAGTTATGCAAGACAAGTCCAATGGCAAGGTCAGGATCAAAGTCAGACTGCTATGTTTTTTTAGTTGGTTGTGACTGACACCACTGCCAATGCCAAGTAATCATGTATCTGAGAAATCCCAGCAACCTGCTGCCGGTTTTTTTCGAATATAAAAAAAACTTTTATTTTAGGTTGTTGTCGAGTAAAAAGGGGGAGAAGAGATGGCAAATCCACAAAGTTTTCTGGTGTAGCATAATAAACTATACGTACGAGATGAAGAGATATGGTTCTGGACAATATCAAAACTTTTGCTAGTCATAGTTGACTAGAGAATAAGATATATGCATGTACTTATATTACACGTAGTACATCTTGTTTCTCAACAAGATTACTATTGTATTGTTTTTAGTCTTTATTATAGTACCCTCTCAACATTGCATAAAAACTTTTCGAGTTTATTCCTCGATTCCCACTGCAATTACTCTCTGAGCATGAGAATTTTTCGCACTGTAATGACGTGAAAGTTGAAGAGTGCTCCTGTTGGCGTTCACTAATGCACTTTTTTACGCTTTGCCAGTTGAGTAATAAGCATACTACAGATTTAAACCACCTAATAAAAACAACACGGAGTGTGTGCATGTGGCTATGTGTGTTCAATCGAAACCCCTTGCATAACAATATATACAATATATATACCTAAATCGCCACGGTGGGATTGATGGAAAGTATTCTATGGTTCAAGGTCTCATTTTGATAATGATGCAAGATTATGGGCAAAACAAAAATGGCAGTTTTTCCTTCAGTTTCCTACAGACTTTTTTGTAACCATCTCAAAATAAAATGATGTGGGTAGAGAAGAAGCTTCTGGTTTGTAAACAATGGGTAGCGTTGTTGCGTTTGTTGCACTGCTTCGTTTCGAAATAGGTAGGCTTTGTCCTGGGAAAAAATATATCTTGTAAGGAGAAAAATCAAACTAGGGGATGGATTGGATGGGATTATACACAAACCAGAAACAGCTTTGCCGCATTGAAGTCTATTATACGTTCCGTTGTTAACTACGGTTTTAACGTTACCGCACTGAGCTCGTACAATGTAATTATAGCGAAATGTTTTAAGAGGGGGATATATGGGCTACATAATAATAAACATTTTTTGTGGGTATCTTAATTTTACTTTCGACTCAAACGTAGTCGCACAACAGGCATCTTGAATCTTGTCATTTTCCCTTTGCCATCTGCCATCATCCCAATCCCATCCACCATAAAATGGAGATGGGAAAGTTGGCTAATGGAGATAAAAAGGAAGTTCTTTCTTGTCAACCTGTCAGTTTCCTGATTGTTTCTAAGTTTTTCGACCAAGTGTCGTTTCTTTCAATAGCGTAGCGCTTTTATTATGTCTTGTTCCTCCTGAGAGTGTTTTCCTTGAAACATTTTATTTTTTTAAGCACTTGACAATAGTAAAGGGGTACCCCTTTTGTCGAGGAGGACATTATGTTTTTCTTAATGACGAGTACACACAGAGCGACAACTCTTTTTTGTCATATGGAAAAGTGAAAACTGAAGATAATTAAATTCTTTTAGAATGAGGGTTTACCTGTGGGTATTAGAGAGGCTTGTGTAATAAACGGTAGGTTGTCCAAAAACAAAGCACACAGGTTGCTGCTGCAAAATTGGAGGATAAGGGAAAAAGGCAACGAACTGATTGAGTTGCACAATATGTTTGTCTTTGTAGCGAGAACAAAAGTGTGCATGTCATGAGTACATATATTCTAGATATATACTTAGCATTAAAAAATCCAACGCTTTTTTTGTCGAAAAAACCACGTGTAAATATCAATATAGCACGCTATGATGTTGCAACAGAATTGAGGCATTTGCGTGCACAAAGTACCCTCGACGTTAATTATGATTGCAAAGTGATGTAACTCCAAACACCTGATCTGACAGATATTTTAATGTATTTTAATAATGCAAAATTGGTGTTTTCGTTTTCTGAAGGGGTACCTATATTTACACGAGCGAGCCTTCAGCTTTTTGTTTATTCAAAAGATGGTGGTGGGTTGTGTTTTTTTTTCGCAAAAAAATGAGCACGAAGAAATGATTAGCACGTAATGTGCCATTTTGTATTAGCAAAATCGTGGTGTTTACATTTACACCGTATTTTTCGAATCCCATTTAGTATTTATAGTAAACATTTAAAAGTTTGAATGCTTTAGTTACAAATTGGGACCGGGATTGGGTGCCCATAAGAAGCAATCTTTAGAGCCCATAAGAGGTGCTACTGTGTTTTTAATTGGTCGAGATTGCACTTTGTATTCATGTCTCAAAATGTTTCAATCCCATCTGCATTGTATTTTGTATACCTCACTCACACCTAATAATTTATTCTGTGCATCTGCAATGCTAAACGAAATTACTCTCAATAGCACGTCCACATTTGGTTCAAGAGAGATCTGGGCTATTTGTGCGTGTGGTATACCAATATTGTGCATTATCCACTGCGGTGAATTGTTTCTTGAGTGAGACAGGAATCAAAATGTGTAGAAAAAAAACAAGCACTTGATGATGTTGGGTTGTTGGTGTAAAGGAAAGTTACAAAACTAGGACAGTGTGTGCAGACAATTTTACAGAATGGAGTGGTGCTTGGACGACCATTTTTTCTCTCTGAATATCCATTTTATTTCCTAAATCGATGTGGTTTGTCCAAGTGAAAGCAAAATTAAACACTACCACCGGCCACATTCCTGCGGTGGAACCAAACGGCAGACTAGGCTTTTGACTAAGTCACGTACAAATTGTGAGTCTACAAAAGCGTTTGGGTACATATTGGATTTATTTGCTGGAGATTGAAATTCCAAGGAATATTTATTTACCCTAGTTTGAAATGAAATTGGGATTCTGGAAGAACGGAAATGGTCAGAAAGGGTCGGTCGTGCTAGCAGCGTATAGCGCTCAAGTATAAAAAGCTAACAGTGTGGAACACGGCAAATTTCATGCTTTATGGATTGTTTGTCGTCGGTTCCAGCAAGAAAATCCTTGTCTCTTGGATGTAGTGTCCCAACCAGAAGAACCACAAAAGGAATGAATTCCTATACACACTTGTGTGGTATGGTAGGTAGGCACTCAACTCAGCATTAGTTGTGATAGCCCTTTTGGTTATGGCATATGACTATGACAGGAGCACCACCGCCACCCCGACTGAATCTGTATAAATCTTTCGTTTTACAAGAAAGTCTCCGACTACCAGTGTGCCGACTAGCGAAAAGGTTGTCAACAATAAATTCCACCGAAAACTCATACGGTTTTGGGGTAAAAAAAATAAGTGTGCTGTTGAGTAGGGCCATATTAAATCGCTAAGCCAAACATGAAGCAAGTGTTTTCCACTCCACGCACAAGTATAATATGTATAGAGTTTTATGGGAGGAAAACAAGCAAGTTTTTAAAGTGTGTAGTTGAACAAGTATTGCACACTGCTTGAGAGAAAATGGAAAAGTGAATAAGAGCATTTTTCAACATTATTTATGATCATAGCGGGCGACTGGAGAGCTTGTCTCACGGGGTTAAATAAAAAGAGAATCACTGGCAGAGAGCGAGAGACTTTGCTTTTGTGTTGATTTTTTTGTCTTCAGGCACACTCACTGCTGCATGTATATGTGTCTGGGAGTAAAGGAAGTTTTGGAAATGTGATGCCCGATAATAATATGTTCACTCATATCGCAGCAAGTGGAATTCGACTTTTGGTGGTAGTGGTACCCATGTCCCATACCCATAACCATACATTGCCATTCCCAGTGACAGAGGAAACTATTACGTTTAAAATTAACGGGGAGTGTTTCCTGCGGCAGGGTGACACTAACGAGTCTTTGTTATTTCTTGGGACATGCACACAACACTGTCCACACATGTTGTGTTCACTCCCATGTTTTCTCGTTATCCCACTTCTTATTACAGAAAGTATTCAACGGCGACGCGACGTTGTTCTCCAGAAAAGGGGACTGACTGGAGGAGGAAGTGAAAGCGAAGAAATTGCACTTATGTTTTTTTTCCTCCCAAAAGGTTATCCCAAGTCAAAGAGAAATGCATATCAGTGCATAATATGTTTCATTCAGGGCGAGGAAAAAATAAGTGCGATGACATGATTTTCCGTCTCGAGTTTTGTATCAAAACATACTTTTATATTAACCTAACTTGAACCTCGCACACACCTGGTTTGCTTTGCTATTGTATTCTTGGAAAGGGAAATCGATTTCCATAATTGCACAGTTGCATGTGTGTGTATCTAGAGTAGTAGGAAGTACATTTTGGGGAATGCATACCTATGATAACTAACTATATGCAATGTTGTTGGAGGTACAAAAGTGACAAAGTTGTAAATCGGCATTTAAAAATTTTATGTAATGTCAGCCGACCACACAAGGGATATCTGTAATTTTTATAGGGGTTTTGTGTCTGTATTTAGTTGTTTTAATTGGACACACATGTGTGTTTTACAACTTTTACTTTTATTATCATTATCAGCTTTCCAATATATTATAGTACCTAGTACCTAGTATACGTTGTCGCCATTTCCAACAAAAAAAATGTTTCTAGTTGTGTCATATACTGGAATTAACCCATTGTGTGACTTGCGTCATATATTACTACTATTAATATACGATTCAATAATATGTGCGAAATGTTGGACAGTATCTTGTCCACTTTATGTGATGAGATAAAACGGAGATTATCGATATCACGAGGTGATAGCATTGTGGATTGTATTGTGGACTATGTAATTTGTAACCGTCCGTCCTATTGCGTTCATTATACATATAGTCAATCCATGAAGCTATGAAATGAGTTACAGCTTACAGCTACACACGAAATTACTCATTTTTAAACGGTTCTCAGAATGGAAGTAGTAGTAGTAGTAGTAGTTAACCTTGCTAAGCCCTTTGAGTAATTATTTCCTACTCTAAAATCATAGTTGTACTGTGTGTGACTGTGGCTTGAGTCACTCTGGAATTTTTTTTGGGGGATATCACTTACCACCAGTGCTACAAGGGCAATTAGTCAGTAATATTTTGGAGTAAAAGGTGTGTGGAACTGTGGAAGGTGTGTCTATACGTATTACTGACTAGATAGGAAATATATAATAATGACGACGGACACCCGTTTGAAACTGTTATTTTTTGGGGAGAGACAAGAAATTAGGCGTTATATTGATTGCGAAGATGATGAGCTCAGGTAGCTTTTAACTTTGTCTTGACGAATCGAAATAAATGGTGGTAACCGCTTTTTTTAACGAATTTGTTTTGTTTTTTGTGATTTTTATTGTTTATAGGCAAATTCTTCGGAAGGAGGCTCAGAGCTCATCAGGTGAGCGCCCAATGATGGGCGTCATGAATCTCAAGTTAGCAGCGGAAAACTCTGCCGAATTTGAGGACCAGTCGTCTCCAACGGAAAGCTCTGTTTGTAAACATCCCGTGGCCCCGTACTACCGTCAGCACAGTCGAAACCGGAGTTTAGACTCGGCGCAAGTGTTATCCTGCTTCCACCACCACCACCATCACGGTGAGTCGGGCAGTGAGCTCGGGAGCCCTGTCCAACTCCCCCTGTCCTCCTTATCAACAAAGTCCCACTCGCCTAGCGTGATCGTCAACGACAGGATAATGAGCATGAGGCAGCAACATTGTTGCCTTTACCACGATTTTAGAACAGTAGCCGGTGAATCTCATCCCCACGATCTAGCTTCGAGTAAGTTAAAGTGTACTTGTGCAGCAAGTTCCGATGATTCGGGGATATGTTCTGGTGCGAGTGGCACGACGGGCTCGGAAACTGACGATTTGAACTGTAGTGTTGCATGTGATACGTACGATGATGACGATGACGACGTCAAAGCACCCGACTCAGATAGCCCAAGACTGAGTTTCGATTCTGCCGTGTTGACTGATGACCACGAGATCCTGGACGATGGGGAGGATGCACTGGAGACCTCGCTAGACACCGTTGTGCTAAGTAGGTGCTTAGGCGTCCGCGGTAGTGGTGGCGACGATACGACGCTCAGAGAGGCGGACCCTGAAGTGGATCTAGATCTGACTTTGATAAATGATGAACTAAGTACTCCCAGTGCGGCCGCCGTTCCCATACCGACTTTAGGGGAAAGTAATGCGACGCCGATACCTTGCGGGGAAATGGATTGTGGTGAGAAAGACAGCTCTGGTGAGACTGGTGGGGTGACATTGACTGAGAGCGGCGAGTCTTCTAATGCTAGCTCAACTGCTCCCACAAGCTCAAGTGGTGTTTCTCTCTTGAGCAGGATTAGAGTGAATGCTCGAGTTGGAAAGAGTCAGCCTGTATGTAGTGGTAAAAACAGTAGCGCTGTAACAAGTGGGAACGGAAATGGGACTCCTGCTGGCTCGAGTGGAACGTCAAGTGGTATCAGCACAAGCAATATTGCTGCTGGTATGAGAAGTAAACTAAGACTGAATTTTGGAAAGGGGAAAGAGAAAACAAAGAGTAGTTCCACTTCAAGTTCCACTCCACCTGTGGTGGAGCAAACGGAAACGCCAAAAACTCCCACCGACAACGTACCAAAATCTACTCCTCTACTAGCAGCAGCAGTTGACCCTGCTGGAACAAGTGCCAATAGTGTCGGTGGAAGCGGGGATGGGGATGAGGATAAGAAAACTATTGAAGATGTTAAGGATGTCGCGGACGAGACTAGCATTCAAATTATTGACGTCTCAAAGTCAAAATCGTGGCTGTTACGATTTTTTGAAAGTCAGGTTTTCAACATGTCATACGCCATCGGATATTTATTTACTTCAAAGGAACCCGGAGTACAACAGTATATCGGTAATAAACTATTCTTTCCTTATGATTGTTATAAGCGTTCTTGGAAAATATGTTTTGTATGATTTCTGAAAACTGGAATTGTGATTTTATCGTTTTCCAGTTAATCGCATGTTCAACTTCCCTGAAAAGGACGTCGACTTTCTCCTTCCTCAACTTATCACTATGTACGTTCAGATGCATGACGTAGCAGAAGTACTCCATCCATATTTAATTTCCAGGTAATTCCAGTTACCCGTGATGGGCACTAAATCAAATCACACATCATTAAGCACAAAGTTAATGACTTTTCTACCGGTTTTTGTGATTTTAGGTGTAGGAAATCTGTCAATTTCAGTCTTCAGTGTGCCTGGTTATTGGATGCGTACTCTGCCGACTGCCAAACAACACAGTCCAGGAAGAAGTCGCATGGAACCAAGTTGAAAAATCTAATTTTAAGTGATTCCCTGAGGTATAGAAATGCGGTTTCCTGCCTGCAATGTACCTATATGAGCTCGTTGTTAGAGGTGACTTGGCAAAAAAATATAAAAAAATCTGGTTTCACACTTTCAGGCCAAAAGACGCGAAGAATTTTCGTAAACTGACTGCGGTTTATTCACCAACGTCACCTTCCAGTGGACCACCGACTAGGAAATCTGTCAATTTCAGTCTTCAGTGTGCCTGGTTATTGGATGCGTACTCTGCCGACTGCCAAACAACACAGTCCAGGAAGAAGTCGCATGGAACCAAGCTGAAAAACCTAATTTTAAGTGATTCCCTGAGGTATAGAAATGCGGGTTTCTGCCTGCCATGTACCTATATGAGCTCGTTGTTAGAGGTGACTTGGCAAAATATATAAAAAATCTGGTTTCACACTTTCAGGCCAAAAGACGCGAAGAATTTTCGTAAACTGACTGCGGTTTATTCACCAACGTCACCTTCCAGTGGACCACCGACTTTCCCATCTATAACTGGACCAGTAGAGCAGGGAACATTGGTTTCCTCGATTTCTGGACCAACGCCAAAACCTAACACACATCGAAGATCGTTCTCAGATGCTCCTGCAATGAGACAAGGCTTTAGCGAGACCAATCTGACAACTAAAAGTGGTCATAAACGTGTCGGCTCGTTCGGGCTTCCAAGAAACTGTCTTGGGGATTTGACATCGGGGCATGCGTTTGATAACGGGTGCATGTGCTTTGAACCTGTGTTTACTACCGAGCTGAAGCCCCCTAATGAAGACTGCGTTTGTGGGGTGAGTCATTTATCAAGATTTATGGAGGGATTTTGGTCCATTATGTAGAAAATGATTTTCCACTTTAACTCTTGAACTTTTTTTCTTCAAATACGTAGGCTGCCAGATTAGCTCCACAATTGGAGTTGATGAACTCCCTGATCCAGATAGGAAAGAATTTGTCAGCTGTTCTGAGCAAAGATGACAAGACGCCAAAACTTATTGCAGAGTTGAATCTTGTCAACCTGAATTTACCTGCGAGAGTCTGGCTTCCAGTGTATGATGTTCCCCACATCATTTTACGCATTCCACCTCAAGACGCAACCGTCCTCAATTCGAAAGACAAGGTAGCTGTCTAGCTAGCTAGATTTACTATTTTTTATGAAATATTTTATTAGTTTTTCAGATTTGAAAAAACGAGCAATAAACGGGGATTTTGACTTTTGCAGACACCGTATATGATTTACGCCGAGGTGCTGGAAGTTGAGAGCATTCAGTCTGCAAGGATACCTCCAAAACCCACCATAAATAGTATGTTAAGGCATTCTAGATCAGAGGAAAATATTGTGGAAGGTGAAGGGAATCCACCGTCGTCGTCTAGCACGAGAGAAATCAGCTTGTGTGTTGAATCCCCTCCGTCCTCTGCGTCCAATCTTCCCTTCACGACTAATGGTTCCATGGACCTACATTTAGGTTCTGACTGTTGGTCGCAGGAAGATGATGAGATATCCTTGCAGGTAATTAATTTAATTTATTAATGATTGCAGTTTTTTAAAAAGTAATCAACTATCAACTTAATGCTAATCAAACGTACTCTATTTTAGTATCTGCAAATGAAGTCGAAAAGGTGTGATCGAGACACGATATCTCAAATGAGTCAAGATTCTTGTGATTCCCGTGAACCAGTTTTCGTCTCAGCAATTGATATTCGAAGAAGGTTGTCTGAATCCATAAATGCTCCGAAGAATACATTTCAAAGAGATCCTGAAGATCCTAGTGCGTCTGCAATTGATATTCGAAGAAGGCTGTCTGAATCCATAAATGCTCCGAAGAATACATTTCAAAGAGATCCTGAAGATCCTAGTGCGTCTGTACTAAAAGAACCATTCCAACTAAAGGTAAGTGGTAGAATAGATAATAGATTGTCTCTGACTGAATTTTGTGTCTTTCGTGGAATATCTTTTGTTAAATACCATGGATTTTCGTATGAAAACAGGAAAGAAGGATCAAACACAGTAGTCCCTACGGCCACCTGGCGGGATGGAAACTTTTCCCATGTATTGTAAAATGTGGAGATGACTTGAGACAGGAACTTTTGGCTTACCAGCTATTATCACTGCTAAAGGAAATTTGGCAAGATGAAAGGGTGCCATTATGGGTTAGACCGTGCAGGTAATTCGTCATTTATAATATTAGTTTTATTGATGTGTTACTTCGTTTGTTCGGATATTGTGTTCGTTAAGATGCTTATATAACGTATTAAATCCTTTTATTCAGAATATTCGTCCTGTCCAGTGACAGTGGAATGATAGAACCTGCAGTAAATACTGTTTCTCTTCACCAAATCAAGAAACACAGCAAAATGTCCCTGCTCGAATACTTTTTGCAAGAATTCGGTTCAGAGCAATCCGAGGGATTTTTAAGTGCTCAAAAGAACTTTGTCGAAAGCTGCGCGGCATACTGCTTAATTTGTTACCTGATTCAAGTAAAAGACAGGTATGTCGACGGGATCCCTTGCCATGCATCGGATTTTCATTATTGCATTTTTGTGAATAACTACTAAATTAACTCTACCTTAATTTGATTGAATCTCCTTGTAGACACAACGGGAATATTCTCCTGGATAGTGAAGGCCATTTAATTCACATTGACTTTGGATTCATACTGTCAGCATCGCCAAAAAATCTGGGATTCGAAAATTCCCCGTTTAAACTAACCGAAGAGTTTGTACAAGTTATGGGAGGAACGGGATCTGACATGTTTCATTATTTTAAGATTTTGATGCTTCAGGTATGTGCTAAATTTAAACAGAATTGCATTTTGACAGAAGAAATTGACAGCTATTGACAGAAATTAATACTGATTGTGTTTACGTGTTAATAGGGACTCGTAGCAGCTCGGAAGTATTCTGATAAGATCATTCATTTAGTGGAAATCATGCGATCAGGTAAGGATAATGTCTGAGATAATATTTTGAATGGCTGTCGCTGTTGCACCAGTCACACGTCACGTCACGGGAAACAAAATTGGGAAAATAATGACCGTTTATTTTTGTCTTCTTGCAGGTTGTCAATTGCCCTGCTTCAAGTCTGGGGTCTCAACCGTAACCTCCCTGAAGAGCAGATTTCACATGAGCATGACAGACGAGCAGTTACAATCTCTTGTCAATGATCTGGTCAACCAAGCTCTTAATTCTCTGACCACAACCTTATATGACCGTTTTCAATATTTTACAAACGGGATTTTGTGATTGATGATCGCCAACGACATTTTCAATGTTATTATGACTCCGACAAAAACGGATCGCACATCCTTTTTAATAGTCTTAAGGTTCTTGATTCCCGATAACCCATGAGTTGCTAATATACGGAGTTTTGTTTCGAACATTCTACGACGTTTCCAGAGTTTGCCCGTGCAGTTGTCACGTTTCCAGTTAGATCCTCGAAATAAAGATTTTCTGAATGTTAATGGAATTTCGTACATTGACAATTTTTGACGTGTTAATTTTTTGCGGAACAAACAAAGAAAACTGATTGATGTTTTAATCAGATATCATGCATGTGTTGAACCAGAGCTTTCATACATACGTTTGATACTCTAAATCCGTCGCAGAGTGCTACTTGTTACGTGTGTTTTTGCCATTTTATAGAAAAAACGTTTGGTACAATATTTAGCTGGAGAACTCAGAAAGTCAGTCTATTACTGTTAGAGGTTCATTCATTTAAACAGATTTACTTAAAAAAACAATTACAACTAAGTTGTTAAGTTAAATATGAGCAGTGTAAAGTGTAAGGATCTGGTTAAAATTTGCAGTCATGCAATCAATGCATGTCGTTCCTTGAGAGTAAAAGTTAATCGTTGCATGCAATTTTTAGATTAGGGATTTATGAAATGTGAAACAACTTACAATTAGATCGAAAAAAATTTTGTTCTCGGTTATACAGCGTTAAATAGTAGAGCTGAAGAAAATGGAAAGAAAAACTGATTTTGTTGAAAATGCATGTTTTAAGAAAACTATATATACTACTGAACTGTCATTCCTCTTAAATGGTCGGCTTTGCTCATGTCTATGCATTAACAATGAAAATTTACTGATAAAATAATAATATATTACTCTATTTCAAGGTTATTTGTTTAAAGTCAACGTGCCTCAACTCAATAAAAACAGTTTGGTACTACTAGATAAATCAATATTAGATAAATATTCAGGATATAAGCATTTAATTAGAGCTCGGTTTATGAGCGCGTGAAGTAATTAAGTATTTGTATAAGCCTGATGTAAATAGGTAAATATAATTTGAATTGATGTGAACTTAGTTTTTTCGCTGCTTTTATATATTGATTTGGTTTGTACTACTACCACATATACATACGTACATATAAAGTATAATATATTACGAAAGATAGGCAAATGGACTGATTAATACATCAAAACTAGTTAAAAGTATTCTATAAGTATCCCTGATGTCGGAACGGAAGAGAATTTTTTCGCAGAATAGGTCAAATATTTATATTATTTTCAGTTTAAGAGTAATAAAGTGTCAGATATGTCATTCTCTCAAAAAATCAAGACTCTAATAGTAAGCTTTTTTATTGCTCACCCAACTCATAATATACCTATGCGTTCGCATTATCTCATCACAGTCATCACTGATGCCGTATGCATGCAAACTGAATAGGTTATTGTTGCTGTTGCTCATGAGGAAGTGGATGTTAAGTAGGGAGGTATTCAAACAACAAAACTTTTCGTTTGTATTTGTACATGACCGTAAACAAGTGATTTATTCAGTTAAAGAGATTTCTCATAATTTCCTACAATTATCGGTTTTTTATATCCACTCATCGACTTACACATGTGCTATACAATCAGGCCTGTTGAAAGCCGTATTTATAGAGAAATAACGTTTTTACTCTCGATTTTTTTTTAGTTTTTTGGATACCTTAACAAAACTCTAGTCGTGATGTACTCACACTCATCATATCTGTATTGTATGCAGTTTTTCTTTCAAAGACTATAATACGTAAACCTTGTCGTTAAAACCCTTTTGTGAAAAGACGGAGTTACAGTAAATTAAACACTCGCAGACGCAAACAGCATTCTACACGTATTATTTCCACATATAGACAGCCACAATCAGCTTTTTCAGGAAGTATAATATGTAATTACGACAAACAATTTCGGTTTTGTAATTTGTAGCTTATTTAGCCTGTCTCTAGAGAAATCCAGTGGAATTAAGTCGGCCACATAAATTGGCACAGATTATTGCATTGTAGTGGGTCATCATCCATCCAAAAATCCATTTCATTCACAAGTTTTCACAGACACGCCTTCTCTCTAGCATGTAGGAAGAGGGAACAATGCATCATCATCATTCATTCACTGATTCACTATTAAAAATTTGTATCATTAGTATTCACACGATGAGTCAAGTTGCCGCTCAAAAAACAGATTCTTCATATTAACGCAGTAGTAGTAATAGTAGCAGTAGTATATACAAGTAGTTTTTTTCTTCAAAAAGTGAAATTGAACGCGAAGTTTTTTTATACATGTAATCTACATCAGCAAATTTTTAAACTAGATTTAAAGACTTTTTATATAAGTACTACTCCTGAAATGCATATTCGTGAACTCATTTTAAGAGAAAAAATGATGTAAAGAATTAACAGGCTACAGGTAATAAATGCTTTTTGTGGTACTTTTGAAATTCTGTATCAGTAAAATCACTGTACTATATTTCAGTTTTAAACTTAACACCATATATATATTTTTTATCATTCTATTTTTATATATATTATAATGTTGACGATTATAAGGACATTGATATAAAATGAATTGCATAGCTTAAGTACAAATTTTTGCTCCTGACGAAGGACAATCAATTATTTTTTAATTCACACATAATAACAAAGTTCTACAGAGGCATAATACTGAAAAAAATTAGCGTTTAAGTAGATTGTATAAACCACCAATGAATGAATAACTATAAATTCTAAACAAACTTTGCTATAAAAAAAGCTACATATATATCCTAAGTATTTGCCAAATCACTATACAATAGTCCTCTTTGAGCCCCACTCCAGCAAAAACATTATACTGGGTGAATGGGAAAGAAGAAAACAACATACTTTATATACTGATGCGGGATGCCGTTTATCAAGCTTATTACTCTTGTATAAACTCGAATTTAGTAATTACATAAGATAGATACAACTACATGTATTGTAAGAGCATCGGTAATTATAAATTTGTTTACTGTTTGTTATACAGTGCGATATAGAAGAGAAAAAGCTGCATAGATAGTTATTCTGGTTTAGCTGGATTGAGTATAGGAAATCAGAAAGAACTGTTAACTGTTCTAGGGTGTGGGCATATAAATAAAAAACAAGTTATATAAAAAAAAACAGGAAACCACTAATTATCGTTATTTTAAGGTGTATACATGTAATGTGACCGATTCTGAACAAAAAACAAACCTCGCGCAGTGTTAAATTGACAGCCATGGTAGTGATGCCCCATGAGATCAAAAGTCAGAGTGAAGAATTCAACAATAATAAATTACTACCTACTTTTAAAAAAAACGTCAAGCACGGATTGCGTGAAAACAGTACCGGTATTCAACATCCAAGAGAGCTAATTTGATAAAGATTTGATGTCACAACATAAAACCTACATAAGCGTAGAAAGGATATTACTAATGAACTCCTCTACATCTACATAATTTGAGTTCTATAAAATAACGAAAACCTGTGAAATAATATAATATCAACAAACAAAAACGAACGCGATTACATGAATACTACACCTCGATACTCTCAGTCAAAATAAATGCAGAAGTGTTTCCTCTTTAACAACAATGACGCTGCAACTGTCAATTTGTGTTTTTGATAAAAACTAAACATCATACCATTAGTAAATGCCCAAATATCGACTTTCCACAATTTTAAACAAATAAGTAAATGTGAGCGAATATTTGAATAGAACCATTTGCAGGTGCCAATTTAATTGCCTCAACATTGAAACAGTTTTATAACATGAATTCGTAATACTCGGATTTTTTTTCTTCGTATAAAGCGAAAGTGTCATTTGCAAGTAATTTCCTTCGGGCGTATAAGATTTCTCGGAAGAACAGTCAAATATGTAGATAACACTTAACAACTAGCGTCTAAACTAAACTAAATCTATAACATGATATTTCTTATTTCTGCCTCAACGAATATACAAATTGTATGTACAGGTTAAAGTTAAAACCTCTATAAAACTATAAGCTAACGCACGTCTATATAAAACTTTTATACCGAGCTTATAGCTACAATTAGACTGGATCTATAAGATTGAAGTTTGCTAATACAATACAAATGGCATACAGCTAAATAAAAAATAACCTACAGTATTTACACAGGTTCGACATTGATTCGACTTTTTACACGATAGTACTCTTTAATCGTTTTCTACATCACCATTGGGCATTGGATTCTCCTCTTGTTCGATCATCTGATGAATTTCGTTATCATCTGCTTCCTGCTCCGTTTCTGCGAATTCTGTTTCTTCAGTTCCATCCCCTTCCCTGTCGTTTTCGGTTTCATTTCCTTCTTCCTCTCCTTCACCTTCCCCATCGGCGTCTCCATCGGCATCGTTGTCGTCTTCCTGAGACTGATTTGGGCATACAATGGCTTGGAGGATTTGCATCATGTACATCATCATGGCTCTCTCATTCTCTGCCCGTTCTCGTTCCATCTCCAACCATTGTCTTTCGATGTCAACCATCTCGGCAAGATAATTACCAATGGGATCGTCCATTGATGAAGACGCATTCGTTGCAGTTGAAGCAACCCGTGGACGTTTCGCAGCGTTTCCCATAACCATACCGGCTCTACCATACTCAGATTTCATGTACGGATTAAAGCTTGATGAAAAAGATCGCTTAGCCCCTCTCATTCCTGGAAGTCCACCGTTTCTTCCACTACAAATATAAACATAGCTTTCACGACATGTCCGCCTAAATCTCATCTATTGATGGTCTATTGTCAATTGATAGTAGTCGTCATCTAAATACAGTTGATTAATGACTAATGGTATTTTTTGCAAAGTTTACACACCTTGGTGACTCATCACCACCTCCCATGTATGAATCATCATAATCTGAAGCTTCTGGGTCTTGCTCATGCTCTGAGGGAAGAGACGCATCTTCCATTGTAATAGTGACATTGTCCTCATGTTCTAATTTCATAGACCCCGCATTTGTTGTACTGGAACCACCATTGCGGCTTACGAAAGACATCGAAACTGTGGACAAGTAATGTAGCATAATTAAATAAATTATATATATATAGATCACACAAACATAATATTACATTTCATCTACCTCTGCCATTTGTAGATATGGCTTAATAAACAACAACAATAAAAACATGTACTTTGTAACTAGTAAAAATAAAAAAATCCTTCCTTACCACCATTTGCTTTTGGATTGCTAGGTGAGGAGTTTTGGGATAGTTTTGCAGCGGAAGACCGTGAACCCGACGCTTGAGCTTCCACTCTTATCGGAGAATTACCCTCACTCAAACTAACTTCTGGAGATAACACATTCATACTTGAACTCCCGTTGCTTAAACTGTTCCTCTCTGTATATGATGTTATGCTACTCTCTGGGTTCCCATTAATCAGATGTTGATACTCCTCCACTAATGCCATATGAGCAGCGATCCTACTGGACAATCAAAGAACACGCTACAATTATCTATTTTGACTTGGTACATTAAAAAATTCCTCCACATTATATACATTTGGCATTACAAAATGTACTTAAGTAGCAAAAAAAATTACTTGAAGTAAATTGCAATTTTTTGATTTAGCTGAGGATTAAAATAAAAGGCTATGGGTTATAATTATGTTGTGTTGTTACAAGAGAATGACGTAAGAGTCACAACACAACTCAAAACAACCACAACTCACATTTTTAGGACAAACTCCAACAGGAAGATGTCATAATATACTTGAAATGTGGTGATGAGATAAAGATACACAAGGAATATTATACAAGGCAAGAAGACAGACGGAATGATATAAAATACGGTATATACGAGTCGAGTAAAGTAATAGGAAACTGATATATATGCATACCCTGAACTTGAGTTATTGTGAGAGTTGTTCATAATCCCATTACTACTGCCGCCATTGTAGTTGGTAGCAAACTTG
The DNA here is from genome assembly GCA_036850665.1 of Dicranocentrus wangi. NCBI lineage: Eukaryota > Metazoa > Arthropoda > Collembola > Entomobryomorpha > Entomobryidae > Dicranocentrus > Dicranocentrus wangi. The sequence continues at coordinate 4,125 of JAANSN010000145.1, read as the reverse complement.
GCCAACGCAGGACTCAATTCAATTGCCCCAGCCATCGCAGCAGTTCCATTCTTTTTGCCATCCAGAACCTCGCCAATTAGCTTGTAATATGGAAAGTTAAAGCTGCGGTAGTCCTGCTTGGACTTCTTGATACGGTAAAAAATGGATGTTAAATTCTGGATTCGATTTTTGCACTGAATGGCTGTCCTGTCATGTCCCATCTCGTGCATCGAGTATGAGATGGCTTCCCACACTCTAAAATTTCTGAAGTTGTGCTTCATCTGCCACTGCATCTCTGGGCTAGCCCATATCTTTAAAAGGTCAAAGGTTTCTTTGAGTGTGAAGTTATTGCTCCGTGCACGTCTGGAGGCGACATACATGGCATCATTCTGTCTGTCATGACGTGAGTCATCTGCAGTGTGGTGAGTGGCGACTCGGTGAAAGTTCATTGAGGAGGCGAGGCCTCCGTTCCCAATCATTTTTGCCATTTGCAGCTTTCTCTGAGCTTGCTGCTGTATAGTTCTCCGTTGAAGGAGGCTATTATTATTACTATTCGAGGATGCAGAACTACTGATCACTGCGTAAGTGCGCGGAAGCTGCCCACTGCCACGCTGAATATTATGCTGGATAAGACCTACGGATCTTCTCGGGGCTGGCGCCTGATACTCTTCCTGCTCTTCAATGTATTCTTCGGAGTCCTCTGCTTGGGTTAACGAGACAGAGTTTTGTCCTTGACCTTCATGTACATACGGCCTGAAAGGGGAACATGATTATAAATTGCAATTAAATTTTACGGCGATTCATTTCTATTTAGTTATCATAATAATTAAAATTAACTCCTATAACAACTGATTACGTACATTTCAACTAAACTTAAACTTGCTGCTCATGAAAGGAAACAACTACTCGCACAGCAGTCTCTCTGCAATCTCTGCAATATAGTCTCAGCCAACGCAGCCACAACAGGGGATTCACAACAAAGCTCAGGAGTGGATACTTTTTTTCAGAAAAGCGATTGATGACCACTAGAGGGTTACTGATCAACTCAAAAACTCTTCAGTCCAACAACTACAAAACAAAAATGGCAAAAAATAAATAAATAAATAAAATATTATATAATGGGAACATAAAAGCAAATTATAGAGATGCATACATTCATTTTAAACTCATTCATCGTCAACTTGTTCTCATGAGATGAAACCTAGATACTTGACGAGTTTCACACTTTCCTTTCTGTCACCCTATTGGCACATATTCATTCATTATTGTTTTGAAAGACAACTATAATTTCTTATGAAAACTTGTGCATCACTTTCCAATTTAAATGGATACGTGAACGAAATGCATATTATTAAATGAAAATGTTTCTGCGAATTTAGCATATAATGAAGTGGTGCACCATTAACTAAATATACCTTCCCGCTAAGCTAAGCTTATTGCTTTCATACAATATGCCTTCATGTTCCAATTGCTGAGCCGAGTGAGTACCACAGTGCCTGTTCCCTACAACAAGATCTCATAACCAAAACCCTAAGTCCCTCAGCACATATCCATGCCAAAAAGACAGTTCGTTCCTTGTTCGTAAACATATTCGTGATTACATTCATTTCAAAGCACGCGAAAGTACATTTTAGAGTTACGCCATGTAATAATGTTCCTTGTAGAACGCTCGACGCAGCTCCAGTTCAATCTCAGCAAACAAACTTGGTTTGCGCAAATCAATAAAATATTATTATTAATAGTATGAAACATTTTGCAGGCAGGATTTACATACAACTTTCTCTCGGCTCATTTCTCCTTTTGCAGACAACAGTCAGCACACAACACTGCATCATTTCGCTTTTCCAGCGAAACGATGGGTTCCATCCGCATAGAATAAACTATAAGAATACAATAATGAAAGTAGTCCAATCGTACTGTGCTAATGACAAAAAGCATTTATAAATTAGCAGTAAACCATTTGCCCCTTCAGCGACTACGATGGAAAATAGCAATAGCTCTCTACATTTTTTAGACTTCAGAACGAGTATTATTAATATGATTACGACGCATATGAATTTAAAATAATATATATGAGCAGTTTTTGCACCTCAGCTTTTTAACTGCAAATAACTATATATATATAGGTAACTATCCCCATAGTCTACTTGAATGCGAAATCAAGCCCACACAGCCCGACGCGATCCAAGAAGAAGAGGAGTCATGCGATGCCAACTAGAAACTAGTGGCTCTACTCTAATTGCAATTTATCGACCAATCACGGTTGCCAAATGGTATAGCGTATGTTTGCAAGTTAGTGGAAAAGGCAGCATTTTCCCTACATCTCTTCGGCATCCACCTGCCATGTTTCTTCTTACGTCATTTGTGTATATCGATTTAGGACTAAACTAATTACCATTCATTGAGCATAACATACTAGCTAGACTGTTGGCTGCTTATGTAAATTGCCAAATAATAATAAGCACCAACCCAACCAATGAAGGTGGGGTTCAGTATTTGCCTTTCATGCTAGTTCCCCAACAGGATTCCTTACCAACCCTGATTGCAGTGCAGACTACTTAACTTGACTATACTGATCACTTACATTAATTATATATAAATCTACGAAATATCAAATGCAAAATTATCAATAAAATTCATCAATTTTTTACTGTATAAACTACCATTTCATTCAACTCCTTCCTAACATGATTTCATGACTGTTGGAAGACGTGAAGCGTCTGCATGAGCTTCATGATGTGCATGTACTTGTATTGTATGACATATGAACAAAGACATCTCTAATCTCAGCCCATCATCATGTCGACTTCCATTCCACGCTTTTGCCTTAAATCACATTCTGTTGCAATTGCAAAGTTGCATAATATTATATTACGTCGTTTTTGTCAATTTTGTCCAAGTAAACTTGTCAATTACCAAAGACGAAACCACCTACAGCAGTTTGAGCAGTTCATCTATTTATTAGACCCTTTATGGCCTTATTTCCAAAACTCTTGTACACTATCTTCCTTACCGTGTGCTCTCTGGCTGGGACAACGAACTCAACCACCCATCATCATCGCGTACAATTTTACAAATCTTGAAAAATGTAAAAACAAGAATACGGAAGAACAACGCATCAAGTAGTAGTACAGAGCAGAGTACAGAGCAGAGCTCCATCCAGTTCACAATCCCACACTTTCACCCAAAAAAATTAAATTGTAAAAGTTCGAAAGTGAAGTGAACCGGAAGAACCGGTGACCACCGGATATCACTAAAACAAAATTAACTAAATCCCCTCTTTCTTTTTGTCACTTTACTAACGTTTTGAGCAAAAGGTAATCAAAAACTTTATTTGTACTATGGAACAACGTTATTGTACTATGTAAACAACAATGCTCATTTAAAAAATCACACAAAATAACTAATTTTCGAAACTTCATTATTTCACTTGATTATTATTGTATAATAATTATGTAGATGGCTAGTAACTGCAAAGAAGGTGGAAGAAGGACAGTTTAATGATGAGAGGACCGTTTTGCCGTTTCTGACCAAGAAACGTGGAAACAGTTGCAGTTTATTAACTACAAAATGACTTTTTAAACAACTATCGTTTCCAGTTAGTTGAGATTGGAGGTGGCGCACGCTGAATATTTCTGTAACAATAACTTTTTAAACCTTCCGACCACACATGCGGATTGCGGAATCAGGGCAATGACAACTTAATAAATGACTCTTGAAACGTCGGGTGATTTTACACCTCGAGAGACGAAAATATGATTGGTTTGAGTTAAACTCATTGACTTTCAATACTTGCATTTCATTGTCATTCATCATTATTATTGCCACGAGGCATTCTTCCACATTCCATTACATACGCAACCTCTGCTATAAAACACCACCACGTTGTTTTGGACAGTTTCCCCACACTTGCGATTACTTGCGAACTATGCGAACGCTAATACACTGCTATTTTTAGCCAGATTTTAGGATGACGTGTCGTTGCAATTCTGTAACATAAACTAGAGAATAAACTAGGTAAGGTACTACACTAAATTATGGTATTTAAAAATATTACTTATATTATGGAATTTTCCATGCAAATTGAATAAAGCGCAGTAAACTTTTAGGAAACGCAGCTGATGGCGTTTTTAATGGCGTCTCGTT